>VDFB02152645.1:61787-92473 GCA_007258455.2 Sequoia sempervirens
GTCGATTGTGTCAAGTATGATCTCCTCCACAACACCCCAAAATAAAATCCATAACAATACCCAACCATTCAATTAAACATAACATATGTATCATGTAATCAACATGGATGTAAGCTTCTCAGGCCAAAGAAGGTCAAACTAAATATCCATTCCCCTATCAAGGAATAAGCCCAATACATTTCCTAAATTCAACATCAGTGAGTTTTCCCATAATGCATAAGGAGATAAACATGTCAACACTCCTCAAATGAATCCTCTAAAACCATATATCCTTAGCGTAATATCCATATGCATGAGAGGAAAAAGCATAACATAATACACCTAAGAGGAACAATGGGAGATACCTCTCAAGTAGATTGTTGAGTAGACCAAGAGTGGGGAATGAGAATGCTCCTCCAAGATATCCAAGTCATCATGACTCATCCAAGAACACTCTCCTCAGAGGTCCATGTTGAACTCATATCCAACCAAGGTGTAGGCTCCTCGTACTTCCTGCTGAAATCTCATTAAGAGTGACCATCTCAAAACATATCTCTAACCATAAGAGAACTAAAAGCCTCACCTAAGTCTCCAATTATACATGAGTACCTGTAACCAATCAATCCATTCCAAACTCCAAATGCAACATAGCACCATCATGAATTAATCAAGCAAATGATTAATGTACTCAATAAAAAGAGAGCCGCCAACATAAACATAAACATGACAACAAAAAATGAATTAATCAAGAAAATGATCAATGTCAAAGCTCCAATCATAAAATGGGAACATAAACATGACAACATGATCTAACCATCTCCTCCTAGGAGATCACATACAATAATGCATACGTCTTGGTCTCAAGATAACAAGTACCATACTAAACTCTAATATAGAATCAAGAGTACATCATGACATAATACCAAAATACTCTAAACCAAGAAACAACATATCCAATCTCATGAATATAACCATATCCAAATAATGTCCCTACAAATTCAAAATAACCCTTTTGCAGCAGTAGGATCTAAGAGCTCCTTCTAGTAAAATTTGCAACACTAAAGAAGGTCATCCATCACCAAGTGATGAATCCACAGTCACTACTAAAGCTCCCACTGAACAGTGATACCAAGCTCTCCAAGCATCATGAAAACCATCTCCTTAATGAGAATTCTTTATGGTTCTAACATAATAAAATGCAATATCAACAGTTCACCAAATAAGTAGAACCAAAATCTCCAAGACAAGAAGATAAAAAAACATGCTACAAGCCCCATAATTGACTATCCATCCTTTCATCTCAAAAAAGAATACCAATGCACAAATGACTACCAAAAAGGCCAACTAATGAGATATACATCTACACTAAATCAATCTTGTGGATATAGACAGTCCACATCTGAGTCATCCCACTGTAACCAATGGGTAGCTAATCCACAAACTACATAACTCATAGATCCCAAAAATTGAAGCATACATGAACTCATCATAACATTAGTAGCATGCAAAATTGAGATATCAAAGAAGATAACATGTAGATTTCAAGAATCAAACTCTAGATCACCAACAAACCCTATTTTCCAAACAAATACACTACTAAGTACCATAGTCAAGGAACTAAACAAGCATTCCTTCAAATCTGCAATTATTTTCATCCAAAAAACTCCAAGAGTTTGAACACAATATTTTCCCACAATGTATGTCTTATTTAACACTTCTAAACAATTAAGTGATACATTGTCTAACAAAGAACATATATTCCCATTAGAAGCTAAGTAGATCAAATCCTTCAAGAAATTGATACTTCCTTAAAAGAATGAAACACTTAAATTTGAGAATTTACAATACAACACCGACCACAACAAAAGGTAGATCAATTAAATATTATTTATGAATGTTGTTCTCAAATTAGATAGCTGAAACCATGGAAAATGCATACAATACTTAAGATCAATGTCATACCTATGGGCTAGGAGTCAAAGCAAATTGAACTGCAAGGTAAATTTAATCCTAAACATCTACGATCTATGTGAGATTACTTTGCAATTCACAAATTAATAATCAAATTCTATGACTACTTATCAGATTCAATAACCCTATATACAAATTTATGATTTGATCAAAGTATTTTAACTAACCCCTTGAACCAGAGCTAAAATCAAAATATACATCAAAGTGTAATGACAATGAAGATTAATGAAATGATCCTTGATCAAAGTTTTCATTAATAATTCAGATACAAAGTAAAGTTGGAGATATGATAGACTCCAAAGATTCATATTATCATTTAGATATGCTTAGAAACCATACAATTGACAAAATTCACTAACTAGACTCAAAGCTTAAGATAAAGAATTGAAAATTGTTCTCTCTGTACATGTTCACCATTTACATAATTCAGATTCAGAATTCAACAAAAGACCCACACTAATGGTCCTAAATTCCCTTTTATAAGAACAAAGGAGAAAAAAAAGCTTCAGGAAAAAAGTACATTTGTCATATTATCATTTGACTATCATGACAAAAATACCCTTTCTAGTTATATTTACAATTTCAATTGGAGGGAAAGAGTATGAGAAAAAATATTTCCACTCACCGAAGAAGATAGACCCACCTTCCAAAAGGAACTTTCACATGTTATAATAGCTTTATAAATTCCTCCTTATTGACCAAAGAAAACCACGTCCATGCCAAGTCAGCAGAGAAAGAGCACAAAAACAATATAAAGCAAGTGACTAATTCATCTAGGGGTGGGTGCATGAAGTTGGTCAACTTTTGTGGCCAAATGGGATTTTTTTTTTGAAAAGAGATAATGTGAATGTGTTATGTGATTTTAAAAGAAAAAAATAAGTGAAATCTATATCATTTTCTTTTTACTATTTCTTAGCTCTGCCCACAGCCAAAAACCCTTACTTTTGCACTCGTGTTCTAGGAGGAAGGATTTCTACAAATTTCATCAAGAATAGTTGGATTTTGTTTGCAAATATGGCGCCACGATGATGAAGAGATGCAGGAGGTAAGTATTGTTTCCTATTTGTTTTGAATTTGTTAGTTTGAAATTGATTTTGTTTGTTTTAGGTTAGATTTTATTTTTTTTAAAAAAATTGTAGGAAATCCTGCAAATCCTCAACAAGAAGAGGAGGAAAATCCTCAACAACAAAATCAACCTCCCCCACCATTCTCTCAATTCCCTCCTAGCACTCAAGAAAATTTGAAGAGTGAAATTCAGAACAATAGAAAACAACTTGAGGATCTTATCAGTAGGTTGAGTGATCCAAATGATTCAACCACAGAAAGAATGCTTCTAGAAAATTCATTGAAAGAAATGTTAAAAAATGTAGATGAAATCACCCAACAAATATTTGGATGGAAAGATAGGAGGTAGACAACCAGGGCATATTATGCAAACAAATTATCATATATAAACAAGTAAAAGATTTAAAAATTACTAAAGGTGATTTGTGCTCTCTATTCATTGACTCTAAAACAAATCAAAATATTACCCTCAATGCAAAGATGTTTCCTATTCATTGGTGCCACCACCAAGAGATTAAGAACTATTTTTATGAAAGATGGTATATGGTGTTTGATTACCCACCATGCAATAATTGTGAAGTCCCCCAATATTTTCTTAGGAAACTATACAATGAGTTTGTATTGAGCCAAATCCCAAATTATTTTGATATGAGCAAGTTCCAGGGGAGAGGTGGGGGTCAACTTAGGACAGGCCCAATGCACAGTCGGATCCTATGCGGCAAGGGAGACGACCTCTCACTAGGCTGCCTTGTGAGAAAATTGTGATGCTTGCCAATGCGAAGGAGAGTGCCAACATAGAGACATTGCAGGCGATCAAAACTTTGACCCAGAGTGTCATCCATCACACTAGCCCTATTGTACAACGCCATCCAGGGGAGTCTTCAGGTGGTGGCCTACGGACCCATGTGTGTCAATCTTGTGGGGTGACTTGTTCGTATGACCCTATCGACACTCAAGAGGGTGCTACGCAGGATCCATATGCTACTACGCAACCTGATCTGTATGCATCTACGGGGATGGAGAGGACAGCTGACATTTTGCATGATGCATATGACATTGACACTCAGGTAAAATTCAATATGTTCATTGTATTTAATTTATTAAATTTTAATTGTGAAATGCAAGATTAACTAATTTAGTTTCATTATTTTAATAAAATTGTAGGGTCATAGTGTAGAGACTAGATACACCAGTCATCCACCTACTTATTTTTGCAGTACATCTATCAGTGGGGTATGTAAAGTTAGTAAATAATTATAAATTTATTACATGTGTTAATAGCATTGTTTTACGAATGGTATTTTAATATGTGATTTTGGATGTTGAACAGGGTACTGTTGGAGGTTTCAAGGAAACACCTCCGAGTGCCAGTAGATTTGCTCAAACGTTCACGAAGGTAATATAGAATTTAAAGAGAACTTAAGTAATGAATTCTAAGTTTAATAAATTTGTGTAGTTTATATTCATATTGTTGGTTACATTGCATTATACATCATTCAAACTCAAAGCATTAATTGAAATTCGATAACTAATAATCAAAAATATATCTTTTTAGTACTTGTACTCAAAATTTTGTTCATTAGATCTCATACATTATAAGTCATCACATGGATCACTATTGTAACTTTTTTGTGATTGAATAATTTTGTATTTTATTTTCAGATGTTGGTGACAAAAACACTGACAAACATTACAAGGGCAATGGATATTGGTGTTTCCTCCACTATACAATCCTCGATGGCTCTGATAGGGGAGGTATGAGGCAAATTACTAAATTTAAATTTACATTCATTGTTATAGATGAACTAGTTCTAGTGAAAAATCACACCATTATTGATTCATAGTTTAATTCCTATTTGGATGGTTTATACAGGGCTTGAGCACATCTAAGCATCGGCGTGCAATTATTTCCATCGAGGAGAGTGATCGTGAGATGGCCGTAAGTGATTATTTTGTTAAATATATTAATTTTTATAATGTAATTTCTATATATTAATGTCTTTACTTCTTATTGTAACAGTTGAAACTTCACCAGGAGCTAAACACTAGGAGGAGTAGTAGGAGCACTCCTCGAGCACAGCAAAAATGGGTGACAGACTTATCACCATCGGATCACCCAACAAAGGGAAAAAAAATTGTATTTGAACCAGAGCATGGAGAGAAATGAATTTTGATTGCATAGAGCCCTTTGTTGTATGCCTACATGGCAATTTTGTACATATTTTGTATTGGATATATATTTGACATTGTATGCCTATATGGCATTCTCATAAGCCTATATGGCTGTTTTGTAACTATATTTTATACATATATCAACATATATTGATGTATGCGTACATGGCTATTTGCTTAATACAAATCTTTTTTATCGATGGTGTCCATATTTGCATTATAAATTCATGGTTCAATATATATGATTTACATGTATTCAAGAGTATACTTTACAACTTACGCACAAATACTTTTTAACTTATGTGTGAAAATCGAAAAGTGTGAAATTTTTTGTGTTTGGAAGTCAAACATAAGCCAATTTTGCAATTATCAATTCTTGCATACTCGATCTTATGGACTTATTCCTTCCTAGCACATATTGTGAATATTTCTCATTTGGTGCAAAAGATAGATTCCTCATTTTTGAACCACTCATAGCAAAGAGATTCACAATAAGACTTTAGCATTGGAAAACTACTCCATACTTCTCTTGTCTAGACCATAAAGGATTGAAAATTCTTAATTTGATGCAATGATAGTCGTGAGATGAGAATTTATATAACCATGCTTGTTTTGAAACTTCACATCTAATACTGTACCAACAAGAACTTAAGAAGTGTTGCATAAGAGTGTTAGGTTTGATAGGCCTTCTCTTCCCTAAGGGAGGAGAGCCTGCATCTTGAATTTAGAACAAAATTTTAAGAAGCAAACATTTTACCTAAAAGCTTCAAACCTAGATGACATATTTGGCTAAGTCTATCTTGAAAATTATCAATGCGTTCAAACTCTAAAGGAGATTCTCCCTAAAAAAAAACTTTACCCTTTTTCCCAAGGAAAGAAAATGCAACAAGTTGCATGTGATTTATCTTATTTCTCTCTCACAATTCCTAGTCAATCATTCATGGCTCGGGATAGTTTCATTCCAAGGAAAGGACACCCAAAAAATCATTGAGATTCTTCTACGATCTGTAAGAAAAAGGTTTTGGCTCTTTCACAATGTAAATAATTATGTAACACTGTTTTCTTGTTTGCCTTCCACACGGAAAAATGTTCACACTTTTCAGATTGATCAATGATCAATAATGGCTAATTGTAAAAACTTGACATTTTTATGTTTAAATTTTAATTTATAATTTTGTATCATGAAATTCGAGTAGATCACTAATATTTTAATATTTCACTATAAAAGTGGTGGTGTATTTTTGATATGTTATTTGACTATTAATATGGTGGTGTATTTTGAACTTGATTACTGCTGCAAATATGTATATATTTCTAATTTTTATATGTTTTTCTATCATCGAACCCAACCCCAAAAAAAAAAATTCTGAACTCGCAAACTGGGTTCTCGAACCCGATCCTAAACCCAAAACCAAACCGGTAACTTAGTAAAAGATAGAATTTTGTAGTTTATATTCATAGCGTTGATTACATTGCATTGCACATCTTTCAAACTCAAAGCATTGCTTCACATTGCATAACTAATAACTAGATGCTGATAGATGACAAAATTCCAATTACAATATAGTTTTTACAAAGTCAACCTAAGCAGTTATGCAATTACTTCACATTGCATAACCTTTAATAACGGACAACTACCAATTGCATTTGGATTTGTCACTTGTGGCATTCTATGAGACCACATTTCTTTGAGGCACATTTTTTCAAGCAGTTCACTACCTTGTCCATACTACCACATTTTTTCATACATGTCTGCAAAGCATTTTGTCAAAATAGTTCAAGTGTTGCCTTGTTTATGGTTGAAAGCCTAAAACAAGTGCTTTCGAGACAAGCTATGGATCTTGGAAAAATCTATCAAAAGCATAGTAGCAATATCATAGACAAAGCGTTGAACTCTTTGAAAAAAATGCCTCCAAAATGAGGTCTCATGGTGATGAATGCCATGAAAATCAAATGCTTTTTGATTTTCATGGCATTCCATCTTTCCTCGTTTCCTCGACTTCTTTGAAACATTACAAAAATTCTTCACCTAATGCTACATTTTTCATACATGTCTATCAAAGCATTTTTATCAAAGCAGTTCATTGTCTTTGTTGCTGTAAGCAAAGCCTAAAACAAGTGCTTTTGAACAAGCTATGGATGCTTAGAAAAATCTATCATATCATAATAGTAAGCAATAGTATAGACAAGGGAATAAACTGTTTGAAAAAAATGCCTCAAAGAAATGTGATCTCATGGTGGTGGAATGCCATGACAAGCAAATTGTTGTGGATTGTCATGGCATTCCATCACCATGAGACCACAGCTAACTTTGAGCGGCCCTAACTTGATTCTTGCCTTGTCTATGCTACTACATTATCATACATGTTTACCAAGAATTTTTTTATCAAACGGTTAAGCTTCCTTGTTGCTATGGCTAAAATCTAAAATAGGTGCTTCCAAAAAGAATATGGATGCTTGATAAAAAATCTATCAAAGCATGCTAATAAGCAATAGCATAGAAAAGGCAGCAAACTGTTTGAAAAAAAGCCTCAAAGAAATGTGGTCTCAATGGTGATGGAATGCCATGACAATCCATAGCAATTTGCTTGTCATAGCATTCGTCATGCCATTCCATCACCATGAAACCACATTTCTTTGAGGCATTTTTTCAAAGAGTTCACTGCCTTGTCTATGTTAACACATTTTTCATACATGTCTATCAAAGCAGTTTATCAAATAGTTCATTGTCTTGTTGCTATGACTAAAAGCCTAAAATAGGTGCTTTCGAACAAGCTATGGATGCTTAGAAAAAATCTATCATAGCATAGCCGTGGCAATAACATAGACAAGGGAAACTGTTTGAAAAAATGCCTCAAAAAGTAATGCTCATGGTGTGATTCCATGACAAAGAAATTGTTGTGGATTGTCATGGCATTCCATCACCATGAGACCACATTCTTTGAGCAACCCCTCAAACAATTGTTACCTTGTCTATGCTACTACATTATCATACATGTTTAACAAAGCATTTTATCAAACAGTTTTCTTCCTTGTTGCTATGGCTAAAAGCCTAAAATAGGTGCTTCCAAAAAAGCTATGGATGCTTGTGGAAAAAATCTATCAAAGCATACTAATAAGAAATAGCATAGAAAAGGAAGCCAGGTGTGAAAAGAATCCTCAAGAAATGTGTGTGGTCTCAATGGTGATGGAATGCCATGAAAATCCATAGCAATTTTCTGTCATGGCATTCATCATGCCATTCCATCACCATGAAACCACATTTCTTTGAGGCATTTTTTCAAAGAGTTCACTGCCTTGTCTATGCTAACACATTTTTCATACATGTCTATCAAAGCATTTTATCAAACAGTTCATTGTCTTGCTTCTATGGCTAAAATCCTAAAATAGGTTCTTTCGAACAAGCTATGGATGCTTGGAAAAAATATATCATAGCATAATAGTAGGAAATAACATAGACAAGGGAAAGAACTATTTGAAAAAATGCCTCAAAAAATGTGGTCTCATGGTGGCGGAATGCCATACCAAGCAAATTGTTGTGGATTGTCATGGAATTCCATCACCATGAGACCAAATTTCTTTGAGGCATTTTTTCAAACAGTTCACTGCCTTGTCTATGCTACTACATTTATCATACATGTTTACCAAAGCATTTTATCAAACAATTCGCTTCCTTGTTACTATGGCTAAAAGCATAAAATAGGTGCTTCCAAAAAAGGTATGGATGCTTGGAAAAAATCTATCAAAGCATACTAATAAGAAATAGCATAGAAAAGGCAGCAAACTATTTGAAAAAAAATCCTCAAAGAAATGTGGTCTCAATGGTGATGGAATGCCATGACAATCCATAGCAATTTTCTTGTCATGGAATTCGTCATGCCATTCCATCACCATGAAACCACATTTCTTTGAGGCATTTTTTCAAAGAGTTCAATGCCTTGTCTATGGTAACACATTTTTCATACATGTCTATCAAAGCATTTTATCAAACAGTTCATTATCTTGCTGCTATGGCTAAAAGCCTAAAACAGGTGCTTTTGAACAAGCTATGGATGCTTAGAAAAAATCTATCATAGTGTAGACACATAAAAATGACCTAGGCCTGCAAGCTCTATTTTTACCACTTTCGTCCTAGCATAATTATGACAGTTAATATGTCTTTGACCCACATTTGACTATTAATTAAATAATTCATAATTATTTAATTAATTCATGTCCATTTTATTCTTTATGATTATTAAATAAATAAATTTTATTTATTTATTAAATACGTCATTAATTATCTAAGTCTTCCCCCAGTTAAATAAATTTCTAAATTTATTTAATTACCCTTCTTCAGTCATTTCTTCCTAATTATTAAATAAATAAGATTCATTTATTTATTTAATATGTCACTAATTATCACAATTAAATAAATTCATTGATTTATTTAATTTCTAAACCATGTTTTCTAAATTGAATAATTATGTTTAATTATTTAATTGTCTCAATTAATATTCCTCTCATTTTAAATAAACAAAATTATTTAAAATGTCATCACATTCTTATTTAATTGTCCATTTGGATAAACAATCTAAAAAAAGATTATTTATGATTTTTAAATCCACATTTTGGATAAACTTATTTGTTTATCCCATTTATGAATTAAGTCATTATTTAATTCATAAATGGATTTACCACCTTGGATTTATTAATTTGCATTATTTCCACTATGAATCTAATAATGTGAATTATTTCCACTAACCTGTTTATTTATTCCCACTTTCATCTCCACCCAAAATAAATAATTAAGATAATTATTTATTAGTCTACCACTTATGAATTAATCCATTTTGTAATTCATAAGTGGATTCTCCACCTTCCACCTTTGAGATTTTTAAAATCTCACAAGATGAGTCACCTTCTTTATTAATTTTAAAATCTTTATTTTTAAAATTAATTATCTCACACATTTTCTCCACCATTGATCTGATTCTTCTCAAATGACATCTTGACCCTTCATTTAAGGATCTTTCCCTAACCCTAATTAGGGATTGTCAAAATTAAATCTTGACCCTTCATTTTAGGTCTTTGGCAAAATTCAATCTGAACCACTAATTCAGATTTGGGCCTTCTATAAATTGACAAGCTCTCTCATAGAGAGGGGAGGCATGGATGGATGAATGATGCATAGAATTTGATGGCTTGTAGAGTTCTTAGTCATCTAGGATGATCATAGGCATAGATATTTAAGCATGAAATCCTTCAAAGCTTGGTGTAGGGCATAGATGTTTATTTGTAGGTTGTTCGCACATCCAATTTGAGGGCAACACACAAACCAACAAGCAAGAAGGTACTATCAAGGTGAATCATGGAAACTCATGCGAATCAAAGGTATAATTGCTCTTATTTTCATTGTTCTTGATAGGATATTTGGGTTATATGCTTTATATGTTAGTTTATCTCATAATCTAACACACTTAAGAATTTACTCATTGATACACATAGCATAATAATAAGCAATAGCATAGAAAAGGGAAAGAACTATTTAAAAAAAATGCCTCAAAGAAATGTGGTCTCATGGTGGTGGAATGCCATGACAAGCAAATTGTTGTGGATTGTCATGGCATTCCATCACCATGAGACCACATTTCTTTGAGGCATTTTTTCAAACAGTTCGCTGCCTTGTCTATGCTACTACATTTATCATACATGTTTACCAAAGCAATTTATCAAACAGTTCTCTTCCTTTTTGCTATGGCTAAAAGCATAGAATAGGTGCTTCCAAAAAAGGTATGGATGCTTGGAAAAAATCTATCAAAGTATACTAATAAGCAATAGCATAGAAAAGGAAACAAACTATTTGAAAAATAGCCTCAAAGAAATGTGGTCTCAATGGTGATGGAATGCCATGACAATCCATAGCAATTTTCTTGTCATGGAATTCGTCATGCCATTCCATCACCATGAAACCACATTTCTTTGAGGCTGACCTCAAGAGTTCACTGCCTTGTCTATGCTAACACATTTTTCATACATGTCTATCAAAGCATTTTATCAAACAGTTATTTGCCTTGCTGCTATGGCTAAAAGCCTAAAATAGGTGCTTTCAAACAAGCTATGGATGCTTGGAAAAAATCTATCAAAGCATAATAGTAAGCAACAAGCTGAAGCAATACAAAAATTTCCAAGCCAATCAACAACTCGGGGGACTCTTGTCTCAAACTCATCTTGGAGAAGATCAAACAAAATTTCAACATTTCATCAGAAATCTACTTTTCATCCACTCAAATTGTCTTATCATTCATCATTCATCCTTCCACAAATCTGTATTCCAATTGACTCATTCAAAGCAAAAAACCATTTTAGAAAACTTTGATTCAATCAATTAGATCAACATGCATTTCAAAAACACCATTTTCAACAAGGCACTCTTTCATTCAATCAATTCATTCAACTTGTCCCAAATAGTCAATCCATCATTACAATTGGCTTTCAGACTTTTACCAAACCATCAAGCACTGTGAACATCATTATTACAACTGATACAAATTAGGAACTTGTTCTCTTAACTTTGTTCTAACTGAACTTACAATTTCATGTATTATTTTACACCAAGTCTCCTCACTGTCCAACTGTCAAAACAACATATCTCACTTATAAACCCTATCCAAGACTCCATACATCCCTTACATCATCACTTAGACAACATTATCCCAAAATCAACTCACCGATCACTGTTAGGTCAGACTTCTATTCTCTGAGCAGTCAAGGTACTAATTCTCAATGAGACATTCATGCCCTAAATCGAGTAAACCAAACACACTAGTTTCAAAACCCAAGATCCAAAACACTTTTAGAGACCTCTTAATGCCCATGTCCTCATATCAAAAACTTAGAATAACTTATATTGAAGAAATAAGCAGTTTTTAGTCTGAACGCTATCAAAAATAAAATAAAAGCAACAAAAGAAATGAGGATCCAAAATTGCATGAGCAATAGGTCTTATATGTAAGGGGTCATGGACCCATGCTTCGAAATTTCCTTGCCAAGCTATGTGGAACAAATTACCAGAGGTCCACAGAAAGATTATCACTAACTAACCAAAGTGAGAAGCAAAAATCTTTTGATAAAGGCATTCCTCGGTAATATCATCATGACTCTCAAAGTCATGTGTAGTAGCAATACCAAACCAAATACGACGAGTAGTTGGGTCCTAGGCCAAGCCTTGGCTGAACTTTGGAAAGCTTGATGCCATAATGCTTTTCAAATCCTCCTAGCCATTATCCTACTGCAATAATTCTTGCTAGGAAGAACGCCCATGTTGTGGCGATTCCACCTAGAAGGTAATGAGCTACTCCTACACAACGTCCTTGGACAATACTCAAGGCTCTGGGCTGGATAGCAGGAGCAACTTTCAATTTATTATGGGCGCAAACAATAGATTCAATAAGTTCTTGCCAATATCCACGACCACTAAATAGGAACATTAAACTAAATGCCCAAACGAAATGAGCACCTAAGAATAAAAGACCATATGTAGATAATGAAGAACTGTAAGATTGGATTACTTAAGAAGCTTGTGCCCATAGAAAGTCACGGAGCCACCCGTTAATTGTAATGGAACTCTGTGCATAGTTTCCTCCTGTAATATGAGTTACCACTCCCTAATCACTTATACTACCCCAAACATCAGACTGCATTTTCCAGCTAAAATGGAATATTACTACCGAAATTGCATTGACATCCAGAATAACCCTAGGAAGACATGATCCCAAGAAGATACTTGACATGTTCCTCCTCTACCAGGCCCATCGCAAGGGAAATGAAAACCAAGATTGACTTTATAGGGTATTAAACGAGAACTGCGAGCAAATAAAACACCTTTAAGTAATATTAATACAGTCACATGGATAGTAAATGCATGAATATGGTGTACTAAAAAATTAGTAGTTCCTAATGGAATAGGTAACAAAGCTACTTTGGCACCTACTGCTACCAAATCACCACCTTCCCAGGTTAAGTTGGTGCTTGCTGTTGCATCAGGAGCTGTCAAACTAGGTGCTAAAGCATGAGTGTTTTGTATCCATTGAGCAAAGATAGGTTGTAATTGTATAGCAATATCTGAAAACATATCTTTAGGACATCCTAAAGCACTCATAGTATCATTATGAATATATAGACCAAAACTATGGAAGCCTAAGAAAATACATGCCCATTTGAGGTGTGATACAATTGCATCACGATGTCTCATAACACGGTCTAAAAGATTGTTGTATTGAGTAGTCAAATAATAGTCCCTTACCATAAAAATAGTTGCATGTGTAGCAGCGCCAACTATGAGAAATCCACCAATCCACATATGGTGCATGAACAGAGACAGTTGGGTGGCATAGTCAGTAGCTAGATATGGATAGGGAGGCATAGAATACATATGGTGAGCTACGACAATAGTCAAAGACCCTAACATAGCTAGGTTCAGAGCTAATTGAGCATGCCATGAAGTAGTTAAGATTTCGTAAAGACCTCTATGCCCTTCTCCTGTAAATAGACCTTTATGAGCTTCCAAAATTTCTTTGAGGTTATGACCAATACTCCAATTGGTCCTATACATATGACCAACGATTAGAAAAAGAATTGCAATTTCCAAATGGTGGTGTATAGTATCGGTCAGCCACAGACCCCCCATTACTGGGTTGAGTCCTCCATGAAAAGTCAAAAATTCTGAATATTCTGACCAATTCAGGGTGAAAAATTGGGTCAATCCCTGCTTTTTTTTAGCTCCCTCACATCTTAAACCTTATTCTCTCCTGAGTAAATGGAGGAAGCCAAGAAAAAGACCTCTCCTTCATTTCCAGATAAAGGCAATTTTATTCATTAATTTGCAGCGGATGAAACTACCTGCTAATTAAGACTTAGTTCTCTCTATTCAAATAATAGAATGGAAATACCAATTTATTGCATTCTTTTTTTTCAAATATATTTGTTTTCTTCTTCTATTTTATTATATGTTATAACATAACATATATATACAATATATATATACATAACAGTGTATCGTGAACCACTAATCATTTGATTGATTATATCAAATCACAATTCATTGTGATCCGGTCAATTTTTTTACCGGGCGAACGACGGGGATTGAACCCGCGCGTGGTGGATTCACAATCCACTACCTTGGAACCACTTGGCTACGTCCACCCCAAACTAATTGACAGTCTCTATCTATGGTCATTCCATTTCAAGAAGAGTGGTTCTAAGCTCCGAAAATGAATTAATAATGAACTAATATATTAGTAGTTCCTAATTCGTCAGTTCAGTTGGAAAGATCTAACCGAACATCAAAGTGATGCATTGCAAGATAAATAACCTTGAATGCAACTCTCGAACAAGTTAGTTGCATTTCTTTATTTCTTTATTGCAATGAATAGGCAAATACCCAATTTAATTCACGAGATACTCTTCATTCATCTACTTAATTCGATCATGCGTCGTGGTTGTCCAATTATCTAAATCTTCCAAATCCAGATCTGGATCGACCTGCATTGAAAATGGTTCTAATGGGTCTTGTACAACTTCTAAATAAAATTTAATATTTGACGTAGGCTTGGTCCAAATTATTACAGGAAGCTGATCATTTTTTTCTGTACTCTCGATATCTGGTCAGAATTTAACGGGCAAAGAAACAGTCATTTTTGGTGATACAACTCATGCTACTTCAATAACTAAAATACTTGTTCGAGAGATGGGGATTCATGTGAGTCGTGCAGGTACTTATTGTAAACATGATGCAGAATGGTTCAAAGAGAAAATCCAAGGTTTTGTGATGAAATACTTATCACAGATGATCATGCTGAGGTAGGAGATATGATCGCTCACATGGAACCATCTGCAATATTTGGTACTCAAATGGAACGTCATATTGGTAAACGTCTTGATATTCCTTGTGGAGTTATTTCTGCACCAGTTCATATACAAAATTTTCCCTTGGGATACCGACCCTTTCTAGGTTACGAAGGTACTAATCAAATAGCTGATCTAATTTATAACTCATTTGCTCTGGGTATGGAGGACCATCTTCTAGATATTTTTGGTGGTCATGATACTAAAGAAATAATATCCAAATCATTGTCTACGGATATAGACCTAGTTTGGAATCCTGAAAGTCAACTAGAATTAAGTAAAATTCCTCGTTTTGCCAGAGAAAAGGTAGAAAGAAATACTGATAAATTTGCACGACAAAAGGGGATTGAAACCATTATTGTCGAAGTAATGTACGCAGCTAAAGAAGCGTTGAATACCTAGCTAACTAGAACAAATAATTCTAAAAATGTATTGTAGAAATTGAGTTAATGACTATTCATAATTACATATCCATTTTGGATCAGATAAAGAGATCTATCTTATGATAAAAATTTGTCTAAAACGATGTGGTAGAAAGCAACGTGCGACTTGAACGACATGATTAGTTCTATGGATTATGACATCCGCCATTTTGACTCGAAGATGCTCTTAGCTCAACTTTTATCTCCTTAAAAAGATATGTTTAATAATGGAGCTTGACCAATCAATTTATTTTTCTATTAGGGGCAGAATCCAGGGTTAATGTAAATTAAATCAATGAGCTATAACCATTTTGTAAAAATACATTGAGCTTAAAAAAAAAAAGAATAGCGAATTAGAATAACTTAGAAAGATTTCGAGAAAACTTGATCCAATTCTATAAGGATCAAACATTCCTATTGCTCAACGTGGAAAATAGCGAAATGTATGTTGTTATCATTCCGTAAGGATGGGAACCACCAGAGTACAGCTCGAACCTCATGATTTAGAAAAATAGATCTCAAAACAAGAAAATTCT
The DNA here is from genome assembly GCA_007258455.2 of Sequoia sempervirens. NCBI lineage: Eukaryota > Viridiplantae > Streptophyta > Pinopsida > Cupressales > Cupressaceae > Sequoia > Sequoia sempervirens. The sequence goes on from VDFB02152645.1 coordinate 77,818, forward strand.
ATTTTCAATCAAACGATTTCATCCATATAATGGATTGAGATATTATTTCACATAAAATGGAGAGAGAAAATAGATGAAAGACAGCTCAAAAAGTGGAAATGTTCTACTCTTTTAACAATATCTTCTTATTTTTTAAGATAACTCAAGCATACTTGAGCTAAGAGTACAAATTCTATCTGTTATTCTCCTTAATAAGTAAAAGGGCTAAGATATATAACATTATCTATCTATTCTATGGATAGGGAGATCCTATTTAAACAATTCAATTATTACTCAAGCTGTATGAGGATAAACCTTCATATACGTTTTCCAGGGGGGATAGAAGGGGGTATCTTGTCTATCTATCCCAATGAGCTACCTATCGAATTGTTGCAATTGACGTTAAGTCTCAACGGGAAGGAAGAGCTCTTCAGAAATTGGGTTTTTATGATCCAATTAATAAGAATCAAACTAGTTTAATTTATAGTGATATTGTTCATTTTCTTGAATTAGGAGCTCAACCTATGAAAATTGTTCAGGCAAAAATTTCTCATTTTAAACGTGCTTTAAATTTATTAAAAATGGGGGAGATATAATGTGTCTATGTCTAGGTCCAATAAATTTATCAATAGGTTTCAATCATATAAGTTTTTTTATTATACACGTTTTGTGTCATGGTTGTTTTCTTATTATCCATTTTTATTTCTCTTATTATATGTTCATTTCATGTATTTTACTGCTGTGCGATCTTATATAGAGAAGCGCATAAAGAACTATCTATATTTAAATAACTAGCTTATTGGCTCTTAGTAATTAATATAAAACAAATATACCAGAGACCAATTTGTTTTTATTTCGAGTTCTCTATCATTTTAGAAAAGAAGGCAAAAGCTTGATCTCAACGAGTCGCACACTAAGCATGGCACTGCTCCAAGATATTTAATTATTTTAATTTGATCTTATAGAATTTGGGATCCTCATTTTGAAGAAATGGTTTGTGAAATTGAAGAATTCCTAATTATTGAAGTGCTAATAAAATTAAATAAACAATTAGCCCACTTAGTAGAACAACTACAAACACAAGATAAGTTCTTGAAAGTAGTGGCAGTAAACTTAGTCAAACTAGCACTTTATTTTACGGAAGAAAAAAGAAAAACAAGAAAAATAAAAAAAATATTTCGTTTTTATCCAGGAAATGATCCAGAGACAGATTACTTTTTATGGCTGCGAAAACATATGGCGATCTGTTTGATCGAAACATATCTGGTCTTGAAAAAATTAAAATATTGGTTTAAAAATCATTGTTGTGGTTTACTCAAAGAAGAAGAATTTTCTCGTTTTGGTTTTGGTATTCTAGTAGAATATGTGAAAAAACAAGATCACTACCAGTGTTATCAGATGATACAGGATTACCTAGATCAAATGATACAGGAGGACATGGATCAGATGATAGAGGATCAGGTACAAGATCAGACGGATCTGTTGACAAGGATATCATGCTGTATGAGATGGATGAGGTACAGGATTACCTGGATCAGCTGATAGATAATCAGACGGATCAAATGATAGAGAATCAGCTGAATCAAATGATAGAGTATCAGATAAACATCCAGATTACTATGCAGATTACTGTGTCATTATCACAGATAATGGTTTTGATGCATTATTTGCAGCTAATCGTATTACCTCTTCTATCAGGGAAAAAGCTTGTACACATCCACTCTGATTAGCAAGTTTGGTTGGAAATTGTACATCTAAAAGAGATCTTATTAATAAATATGTAGAAGCCTGTCCAATGCCCGTAATAGAAGTGTTACCTCTTATTGAAGATATTCGAGTTTCAAGAGTCAAGGGGAAAACCTTATTTGAAATGGTTGGATCCGAACCATCCCTTAACTATGTATGTGAATATTATTTAGACATAGCGGATCAAATATTGTCCCAACCAGAAGGTATTGTGCCAAAGGAGATTCCAGATCAGGATTTATTCAGTTTACTCTCTGACCTTTATCTCAATCCTATTGATGAGGGGAAAGATCAAAATAATAAGGAAAATTTACTTGGATTTACGACGATTTAATCAACATAGTTATAATCATTTATGTCAGTGAACATTGATGAACCTCTCACTGTCGAATGCGAGACAGGTAATTATCATACTTTTTGTCCAATTAGCTGTGTATCTTGGTTATATCAAAAGATTGAAGATAGTTTCTTTTTAGTTGTGGGCACAAAGACATGCGGTTATTTTCTGCAAAATGCACTTGGAGTAATGATTTTTGCAGAACCTCGCTATGCAATGGCAGAATTGGAAGAAGGAGATATCTCGGCTCAATTGAATGATTATGAAGGATTAAAAAAGCTTTGTATTCAAATAAGAAAAGATAGAGACCCCAGCGTGATCATATGGATAGGTACTTGTACTACAGAGATAATCAAAATGGATTTGGAAGGTATGGCACCCAAACTAGAATGGGAAATTGGAATCCCAATTCTAGTGGCAAGAGCGAATGGACTCGATTATGCTTTTACTCAAGGAGAAGATACTGTTTAGCTGCGATGGCACATCGTTGTCCAGAATCAAAATTCTCCATTCGTGAACAAAAAGAAACTATACAAAAAAAATTCACTTTTCATTCTAAAAAAGAAGAGGAATTGGTTGAATATGCAAATCACCCTTCCTTATTTCTTTTTGGATCTTTTCCGTCCAATGTGAAGTTATTAAAAGACTCATTTTGATAGTATATTGACAAACCCTTGTTTATAGGGTGAAAAACTCAAAAATCAATGAGGGTTTCATGTATAGGCTACATGCAAACCTCAAAACCTCTGGCCAACCATTGGAACATGTCAAAATACATCTAAAAAGGCATTTGGAAACATCTTCTAACCCATGTACTTTTTCTTTCTCCACTATCATGCTAGAAACTGTTCATTTTGATTGGAAAACTCAAAATTTCTTGTGTAGCAACAGCTCCTTCAAGGTATTCTTGCTTTTTCTTCCACTCACAAACATAAAAACATAACAAATAACCTATCCCTAACCTACTCCACCAATATACATGACCTACATTAGTGGAGTAGTGTGGAAATGCCTTATAAGACTCTCAAAACTCAATGCATAGGATTTCAAACCGAGCCATAAGAAGAATGCTCAAACAAACATTAAATTTAATGGATTCCTTCCCAAATGGATGAAAACAAATGGTGATTCCCCAACCTACTGGAAACAATCTAAATTTTAACCCTAAACTCTTGCACAGTCCGTACAAGTTAAAAAACAACTGAAAAAACACAAAAAAAAAGATAAACAAGGAACTCTTTGTTAATTTAATTCTTCCAAAATACAATGATCTCTTTTCTTGGCCTTTATAATGATTTTAAAGAAGTTTCCAACCATCAACTACCTATTCATATTCCTTGAATGACCAATGACTCGTCCTCTTCCTTGATTTTCTTGATTTTCTTGTTTTGTCTCTTCACATTCTTTCTTTTTCTCTCTTTTACATATTTAGCATTTTGACAATATTACACTTTGTGCTTTTTCATGCCTTGATTACATTTAATTTTGGCATTACATGGACTTAAATATATTTTTGACAACTTATCCTTTTGAAGGCATTACATGACCTAGGTGTTCCTGCACCACAAGCTATGGTCTCATGGTTTTTTTTCACATCAACATGATTTGATTCACATTTTATCACGTGAAAATTAGCTTGAACCATATTTTGTATTATGGAGCTCTATTAAGTTTCCACTTTGAAAATCAGTGTAACAATGATACAAAATAATGTTTGAGACTACAAGAAGGCATCAAAATGGCTAGTGTACTATACAAATTCTTATGATTTACGAATAATGTTGATAACTCCACTTAGTTGGTAACTCTACTTAGTTGGCTTTTTTTTTCAAAATCATACAAATTGAACCCTAGCACCAATAAAATTTGTATATCAAGCTACCACAATTCAAGTTACATCAGGCCCATATCACCAAGACATAGCCTGAACAATAGGAGGAATGGCCTATTTCAACATAGTACACTCAAACCCTTAAGGGATCGATTTGGTTGAACGTAGCTCAGAGTGATTCTATGTCTTTGGGTGCGAAAGAGGACCATGCCTAGTGTAAACATGCCTACTCATATATGCATTGGAACAGTCTGTTTGGTCACATGAGTTGCAAAAAAAAAATTGCACCACCTTGCAACTTTCCACTATTTGCATTTGACACTCTTTCCATCAACTGAAAATTGGACCCCATGGGAAAACCACTCCGAGATAATGAAAACTGAAAGAGGTTATTGTAGAGGAGAAAAACACAATCTCATAGGATTAGACAAGAATTTTATAAGCATTATGGTGTCTGGGTAATGTCATGTTGAAGTTTGCAGCCATTTTTCCCTTTGGACCCTTAAGGGATCGATCCGGTTGAACGTAGCTCGGAGCGATTCTGCATGTTTCGGTGCAAAAGAGGACCATTCCTAGTATAAAAATTCCTATTTGAACACATTGGAACAGTCCATTTGGTCACATGAGTTGCAGAACGAAAATTGCACCACCTTGCAACTTTTCACTGCTTGCATTTGACACTTTTTCTATCAATTAAAAACTGGACACCACGGGAAAACCACTATGAGATAATAAAAACCGAGAGAGGTTATTGTAGAGGGGCCCAACAAAATATCATAGGATCAAATGAGAAGTTTATAACTATCACGATGTCCAAGTAACCTCATGCTGAAGTTTGCAGCCATTTTGCTCTTTGGACCCTTAAGGGATCGATCTAGTTGAACGTAGCTCAGAGCGATTCAGCATGTTTGGGTATGAAAGAGGACCATGCCTAGCGTAAAAATTCCTATTCAGATGCATTGGAACAATCTGTTTGGTCACACGAGTTGCAGAACAAAAATTGCACCACTTTGCAACTTTTCACTGCTTCCACTTGACACTTTTTCCATCAACTGAAAACTAGAGACTACGGAAAAACCACTCTAAGATAACAAAAACTGAGAGAGGTTATTGTAGAGGGGCCTAACATGATCCCATAGGATTAGACAAGAATTTTCTAAGCATCACAGTGTCCGAGTAACCTCATGCTAAAGTTTGCAGCCATTTTTTCCTTTGGACCCTAAAGGGATCGATCAAGTTGAACGTAGCTTGAAGTGATTCCATGTGTTTGGGTGTGAAATAGGACCATTCCTAGTGTAAAAATTCCTATTCAGACATGTTGGAACATTCTGTTTGGTCACACGAGTTGCAGAATGAAAGTTGCACCACTTTGCAACTTTCCACTGCTTCCATTTGACACTTTTTCTATCAACTGAAAACTGGACACTACAAAAAAAACCACTCTGAGATAATGAAAACAAATGGAGGTTATTGTATATGGGTGCAACATGATCTCATAGGATCAGATGAGAAGTTTCTAAGTGTCACGATGTTTGAGTAACCTCATGCTAAAGTTTGTAGCCATTTTGTCCTTTGGACCCTTAAGGGATTGATCCGGTTGAACATAGATCAAAGTGATTCCGTGTATTTGGGTGAAAAAGAGGACCATTCCTAGTGTAAAAATTCCTATTTAGATGCATTGGAATAGTCCCTTTGGTCAGATGAGTTAGAGAATGAAAGTTGCACCACTTCGCAACTTTTCACAAGGCAAAAAGACACCTAACCTTCAAATCTTTCTTCCAAACTTTTACCAGACCTTAGGACACTTTATTCATCTTTATTTTGACATGAACAAAGCTAAAACACCTTCTTACAACACTATTTAATCATATTTCACAATTGCTTGCATTAGAAGACCAAATTTGCTTATAAGTGCTAAAACACTAAATCGGGTGTAACATGCAAACCACAATGAATCTTTACAAGATAAATACATTTTAGAGTACCCATTTTGGCCATTAAAAATATATATCATTTTTAGATACACTTATTTTTGGAACACATTCCTATTGTCCCAACTTCTTTGCTTCTAAAGAGAAAAATGTTAGAAAACAAAGCCTTTTGGTATTTTTTCAAAAGTATGATTGCCACCAACATACAATGTTCACAAGGCCCTTTTGAAGGCATATCAACTAATGTAGAGTAGGGTGGAGGAATACAAATTCAAACTTAAGAACCAAGAAACCAAATCAGGTTCATATATCTAATCCAACTTCCATAAGGTCGGCACTATAGTCTTCCAATTCACCACTGAACAACTAAAAGACCAATTCCTTAAAGAGAATTGTAAAAACATCCATTTATCATCCAAATAACATTCATGCTTCATCAAGAAGACAGATCCAAGCTTCCACCTAAGATTTATTTTCCAAAGCTTAAAGAAACATCAAGGTATCATGCTCAAGGGCTACAAGAACTAGCCCAATTTTACAAACAAACCCACCTTAAAAATTTTTGTCATAACAAGATCTCCTATACAGTCACAAATTTTGCTTCAAAACCACAAATTTTCTAGTCAAATACTCCGTACAAGTCTGCTAACCTGCTGCTCCAACAAACCCTCATTTTCCCTCCTAAAATCTAAGGTTTCTCAAGATCTTCACTCAAACAGCAACAATACACAAAAAAAAAAACATAAAACATGTTTCCCTAGGTCTTCTCAGACCTTCTAACCCTTCCTAAAATCAATTCCAACACAAATCCATGAAAGGACAACTTGAAACCAGCATTTTCACATAGAAACTTAACATTTTCTTCCTAGGCATTGTAAGAATTTGAACTTAAAGACTCCCCCTCGCCAAGAAACTTCATTCCACACCTAATATACATTCATTCAAGTCTTCCCACTGAGTCACATGGCTTTATAGTATGTGGGAAGATAAAAATTACATTTTTTTAATCACAAAATAGTGATAAATTTGTTACATGGGTTGCTACAGAAAAATTAGTATTTCTCCCTCCAAAATGAATATTGGAAGCCCTAAATGGAAGAAAATGGAAGCTAATTCACAATACTACATGAAAACATGAATGAGAGAGAGATATAAGAATGTACAAGTCCGTACAGGTGAAGGAAACTCTGAAAATATAGTAACATTAGAAAATACAATGAAAAATCAGAAATAAAGCATTCAAAACTCTGAATCAAACATTAACCAAAATTTATATATTGAATAATTAGCCTTGAATGGAATTAAAATTAAAATTAAAATGTCTCTTGATCTTCCCCAATGCATATGCTTTCCTTTTGAACTTCTATCTTTTTGTCTTCCACTAAAATTGCTAATTTTGGCTTTTGGCAGTTTTTACAGCTTTTGCATTTTGCAATTTTTCAATATTTCTTATGCAACTCTTTAAAGACTCCTTCCTAAGACTCACATTGCATGATAAATGGTCTGTAAATCCCTTATTTAACACAAATAACCCTAAAACACTTAAATTACAAGGTTCACCACATGAATCCCCTTATTGATCAACTTCTTTACATCATGACTCAATTGACCTAATACATACAAAAATGGTATTGAATCCTTATTAAATGAAATAGAATGTCCTCAAACCATCTAAGAACACCCTAAATGATCAAATGACCAAATAATAGAAACCACAAGGCTTCAAGTGTTGAAAAGATGGAGTTGGTGCTCCTACTTTCAAAATTATGATTGCCAACAACATACAACGTTCACAAGGCCTTTTTGAAGGCATATCAACCTCCTCAACTGACTATAACCACTTTTCAACTTCTTTTACAAGTGTGACCCTTCAACTTATAAGTATTTTCAAAATGACAACTTTTGGTTTGGCAACATTACATTGTTATGTGCAGCTTTTGACATATTGATGTAAATGACTCCATACCTAAACTAGTGACCTTATGATGGCCTCATTACATCATCTTGACCCTTACATTACAAATTTACATACATTTTCACATTTAGGCCATTCAAGGCTTCATTATACCAAATTGACAACATGCTAACATGACATTGCAACCTCATATCCTACCAACCAAAATTGACTTAAAACACTTCATAATGGTCCTTGTGACCTTATTACAACATTCTTCATGGACTACAAATCAAAATTTTCCACTTGACCACCTTGTGGTCCTAATTGTCCTTGGTGCTCCCGCACCATAAACACCCTACTATAACCCTATTCCATTGATCTAAAAGCCTAATTCAGTGGAGTATGCTTTATTTTCTACAAGGAGGGACCAATCAATTTTTACTAGTTTAGTTACAGATACGAAAAGGAAAAGAATAAAAAGAAATATCTCATCCAAAATAGATGGAAGGCACTTACAGATAGGCATGGTAGTCTCTCAACTTAGTCAATCTTGGTCATACATCTTCACATACAGTTCTTAGTGCACATACAGTGCCACTCCATTTCAAGTATACATTCCCCGGTTTGACAATGTAAATGAATGACCGTAAGAAGATGTTAGTCACCCATTGGAATGTCCAATTCCCAGGTTAGGATTTTCCATGACTTTTATATCCTTTTTTGGAATCGACCAATGATAAGGTTAAATTCAAATGAATAACTTGAAATTGCCTCACCAAGCTTCACACACACTTTTGTAATGGCTTAAAATCATAATTGAGATTTTTCAAGATCATCAAAATAAGGATGTTGCATTGATTTTCTACTTGAGATTCTCTTGAATGGCTCATAAATCTTCATTTTATGCAAGGGGAAACCAATCAATGTTTTCTTGGTTACATACAAATACACAAAGTAAAATAAGATGATAGCATTGGCATCAACCAAATTGACATGGATACAAGTATAAATTAATTTGAACCATTGTGCATATACTTACAAATTAATCCAATGGACCATCTGGGTTTGCTCTACTCTTTATTGTGTCAATTATTGCCTCATGGTCAGACTCACAGACCTTCCACAAGGTCTTGTTCAAAGGTCTACCCCCATATTTGTTCAAACGAACAATGGATGCCACAACAAGGTCTGAGTAATGAAGAATCTTACGATGCATGTCAAATTCCTCAAACAACCAATGTTTAACACTCTTATGTGGATACCTTCTCAGCCACATTCCAGTAACAACAACTAAGCCTATACGGTATTCAATGTTTTCTCCATCTATAATTGGGGCTTCCAATTTCTTTTTTGCCTCAACACAACAACACAAGTAATAGTCTGTACCCTCTTTGTTGTCTTCATCTGCAATAACTACATAAGCATGCCCTGCATTTATGTGCAGCATATCTCTTGAAATTAGTCAACATTATGAATATAGTACAAAGTAAGATAACAATATGGAATTTCAAATACTAAGCAAGTAGATATATTACCTGGTTGAACTAGATCTGATACATGGTCAAATTTGACTGATGATTCCATCTGTGTTAGTGCCAATGCCATTGAAGGGTAATATGTGTGAAGTGGGCTAAGATAACTTGTCAACCATTTGTCAACCCACTCCCCTGACTCACAATCAGTCCAAGCTTGCATTGTACATGAAGAACAAAAGCATGCCATCTTACGTGTATCGATACTCCATGACCCTGCATTTGAGCTAAGGAAAGAGTACAACTCACTCGATCCTGTTAGTGTGCAACAATCCTCATATGGTGCAATGTTAGTATCACCAATCAACCAAAAAAATATATGAACTAAAGATGTACCTTCATTACCTAGACCCATCGAAGCATTACACCACTTAATGATTGATTTTGCATTTGTCAACTGTGCACTGTCTTTATACTTTAACTCTTCTCATGCTAATGCTCTTTTCACACATCCTCCTACACCATCATGCTCCCCCTTTCCATGTCCATCCTTAGAAAATTTCCACATATGTTGAACAAATGTAGTGAGATGCATCCTGCACATCTAGTAGAACATGCTCGCATTCTTGAACTGTGCTGCACAGTTATCTAACCATATTATATGCCGACCGTATGATACGCCCCTCTGATCCAAATGAATGTAGAACATCTAGAAGTAACCTTGCAAAAACTCTAGAGAATGCATGTGATCATCACTAATATAAAAGTGATACTCCCTCAATACCTTCCTTTGGTCCTCTGTACTATCAGCTGCATGAATATATGCTATGTGCACAAATATCAAAACCTATGTGGAGTTGTAATACTATGACTACACCTCATGTTGTGGTTGTAGAGTGTATTTCTCTACAAATTCAACCACTGATACTATGCTTCCAAGTGGAAAGGTGTCCTTGCATAGCTTGAATTGTGTGTCTAGCCATCAAGCTCTACAGGTATTCCTTGTATACTCATACACTAGATTCTTCCGAAACATGGACACAAAATGATACATTGGAATCTTCTCAACAACCAAATCACACCTTTTTTCTTGAGACCCATATTTTATAGCATATGCCACTATTTTATACTTCCTAAAATCTACTAGTTTATGGCCCACCTCATCTATGATTTCCATATGTTGACATACTCGCATTCGTTGCAAGCCACCACAATGCTCGCATGAACCATCCAAGCATGTTCTCTTGTATAATATTTGGCCATCCTCTATTTGACATAAAAAAAATTATAAGAACTCTCTTGAATATTTTGGTGGGGCTTCTATGCCACAATCCTACAAAACATCATTAGTATGCAAATCTAAACATATAGAACAATAAACATCATAATGGTTAGCGAATTCAATATGTAGTCTACATCAACAAGTAGTGCATGTGTGATTTATCTTGACATAAAAAGGTTTAATCATTTCAAATAATCTTTGAGAAATACTAATTTGAGGATAAGCATTTTTAAATTTATGAAAAAATTGGGTTTGAGTCGTATCCAAAAAATTCTTTGGATGTGGCTCCTGGTTTCGACTACCGATTCTCCTCCTTATGACATCCCTTTGATTTGGAGATGGCCTTGTATTATTCTTCCAATAATCTTCAATTAGTGTTCTCAATGCTTCAACAACTTTTTAATCTTTGTGTGGCAGTCTCCCCGAGAATGCCCATAATTCATTTGAATCGGTGCCCTCAATTCTTTGCTGCCTTTGAACGGATTTTGATAAAGTTTTTCTACTAATTCCCATTTGTTCACTTGTATTTTTAATGAGGCGATATCTCTTTGTTTGATAGCTTACCAAAGTCAATGTAATGACATGTCGGGTGACATTACTATCCTTTGAGCGTGAGGTCTTACCCACATTGTCATAAGAATCCATTAGATTCTTCACAATAGTGTTTTCACTTGATGCATTCAATGTTCTCAATCCAAGAGTCTTCATGATGTTTCTATACTTTAAACCCCGCATCATTTGAACAAATAGTTGACATCTTACGGTCTCATTTATCCTTTCAAAGAACATTTTCCAAATCTTATCAGCATATCTTCTACAAGTGCATTCTAGAATCTTACCTTCCATTGTGTTGCAAAATATCCTCATCAATATTAATCAAAAACTTTGGCTTTCTACGCAAAATTCTAGGTGATGTTCTCTTATGTACATACATTTCAACATTAGAAATTTCATCAATATTGAATTGAGGTCAGCTAGATTGCGTACCTTTGATCGAGGGTTGAATAGAAGACATACCTTGAGGTTCACATGGGGATGATGGCATACCTTGTTTTTCAACTCCGAGTGATGATGTACTCTCAACTTCAGATGTGGTGGATGGTACCAACCATACTCACTTGTGGTAGATGGTTTCCCTCCATATTCACTTGTGCTTAATGGTGTCCCTTCGTATTCACTTTCTGTAGAGGGTGTGTCTCAAACTACAGTATCTGCATCTCCCCTAGCACAACTCTTTCGCATTTCTGCCCTTTGTACTGCCAATTTATTTTCTCTTTTTGATGGTTGAGGTTCCTATACAACTAGATTGTTTTCATCAATCATTCCCAATTTTTTCTTTTCGTGATATTCCCTCATCTATTTTTTCTCTTTATCTCTCAAGGCTTGGAGCTGATCATCTGTTAGTTTTTTCCTTTTAACAATTCATTTCTTTGGCATGACGAATAATTTTCCCTATGCAAAAACTGCTAAGTTGTCAAATTAACTAATTGAAAGCTTTGGAAACATAACTCAATGAAAGTTTTGGAAACATACACAAAGAAATTCCATTGACAACATAAGGTTGTAACATGACAAACTAGTGCAGGAGCACTTAGGTCATGAAATTCCTTAAAAAGGCTAATTTGTTCAATTAGTAATGTTCAAGTAAATATGATGAGTGAAAGTAATGAAATGATGAATTTCAATGTATGTGCACCATGAAATAGGTCTTTACGTGATATTATTGAAAAGTTGCTTTTTATAAAAAAGGTTATCAATTATTGTAAAAATGTAAAATTGCACAAAAGCAGGAAGGTGAAGTCTTTTTTGTGGAAGTTATTTTGAGAGTCTAAAAAGTGATTATTAGCCATTCCACCGATGTAGGGCTAGTTAGTCGGTGGAATGGATCATATTTAGTGTCTTTTCAATGTGAAGATGTGTGTGGCAAGGGTAAATAGAAATAAGAAGTCAGGATACGGTTGCATGAACAAAATTCTGAATTTTCTCATTCAAAAAAATGGTGTTTTCAAGTAGGGTTTCAGGAAAAAACATGTAGAGGTGCTTAGAAATTATTTCAAAATAATTTTTAGACATAATGAAGCATGTTTCAATTTTTGGGTAGAGTAGTAGAGGTTTTGCAAATGTTTCATTAAAGAAACCCTCATGGTTGGTGTGTTTTCACCCTATAATCAAGTGTTTACTGATTTTGTGTATTGATGGGTGTTTCCCATCTTGAAACTTGTTTAGTTGTGAGTTTCTATACATGGCATAAGACTATTTGCAGGTTTTGTGGATTAGTGAGTAGTTCTATGATGACTTTCTTTGATAAATTGACCTATTTAAGGGCTTTTACTAGTAGACAGCATGTTGGTTCTACTCTGTTTTGTGAAATAAGTGTACATAAACTTTTATAGTATGTTTAAAAGGATCAAAATAGGCATGAGAATTTGTATTGGGATTATGTAAATGCTTTATCATAGAAAATGAATCACCCGATTAGATGGAATGTTGGCCTACTAGAGATATTTGGCATTGTTTGCTAAAAATAGAGAATATGTAGAAACAATGAAAGGAATGTTGTTAAGTGCTTGGGAGCAGTCTCATTTGTGATGCCAAAGTTTTGTCTATTCTTGGTAATGTTTTGAAGGTAGATTGTGAAAGATTTGTTGATTTGGGCATATGTTTCCAATATATGGCAATGGTGTCTTGAATGCAAAGTAGTCAGAGTGTGTCTATACTAATATATTGGAATATCACAATCAAAACATGATGAAATTCGTATCTTAAAGGTCTGATGACAGTGTTAAACTAATGTTTCTTGTTGTTGTTACAAATGGTGTTTAAGTGAAGATAGGATGATGGATGTGTTGATTTGAGCAAAGATATCTTAAATGGTTGGGATGATGTTTGATTGCAAGTCTAAGGAACATAGGTGTTTGATTGTTTTTTCCTTGAAGGGGTAAGTTGAGTTGATGAGTGATTTTTGAATTGTTTATGACAAGAAAAAAGTTGAAAGTTGATTCTGAAAATGGTTTGCTATATGGAGATGGTGAATTGGCTACTGATAGCCTTATAACTTGAAATGAAATAAATGGATTTTGTTGAATGAAAAGTAGTTTTGGATGAATTTGACAAAGTTTGTATAAATTGGTCTTCTCTTGATTTGATTTGGGAAGGAAGTTCCCTAGAGAAATGATGTTGTTGAGTGGCTTAGCAATCTAATATTGCATCACAAAAAAACAATTTGATCAACATGGAATAAGCAAAGGAACAAAATTGAAAGCAAGCCATAATAGAATGAAAGAAAATGTACAAAGAGTTCACATACCTAAAAAAGAAAAGTTTCAAATGGAGGAGTTCTACCCAATTATGCAGCCTTTGCTTATTCATTCCTCAAACTCCTCAAAAATTTGACTTCTTGAAAAGCTTGTTCCCCTCCAAATTTCAATTGTATATCAATTATCACTGTATTCAAACTTGAATTGATATTATATGCCTCTCAACGTGAAAACTCTGCTATTTCAAGCAAAGGTGATGGAAAGAACATTCAAAAGGTGGTGGAATCTCAAAATCATGCATGGACACTTCACTCAATCACCAAAAAGCTACTTTTGTCAGAGCACACACAAAACCAGGAGAATATGTAGAATGTGGACCGACATCACGGGTATATTGTGATTTTTTACCATTTTTAGTGCAATAAAAAATGTGCTTGCATTATTTAATCCTAAACGGACATATCTCTACTAGTTAAAAATGTGCTCGCGTTATGATAAATTTGGTTTTTTAAGCTTTAGATGGTACATCTATAGGGTAGAGGATTAAGGGTACTAGGGAGAGAGCTAGAGGGAGTGTGAGAGAGAGATACCTGAGAGGGAGATACTTGAGAGAGAGAGAGAGAGAGTGAGAGAGAGATAAAGGAGGGAAGGGATAAGGGTAGATGGTAGAGGGTAGAGGATTTAAGGGTGAATATTTTAAGGCTTACAATTAAGATTAGAGGGGAGAGACACAGAGGGAGTGACTAAGAGAGAGAGACCTAAGAGGGGGAGAGTGAGTAGGAGGGAGAGGGTTGAGAGAGGGAGAGAGAGAGAGAGACCTAACAAAGGGATAGGGGGTAGGAGGGAGAGGGTTGAGAGAGAGAGAGAGACCTAAGAGAGGGAGCACAAGTAGGAGGGAGAGGGGGTAGGAGGAAGAGGGTTGAG
>VDFB02152645.1:92573-151313 GCA_007258455.2 Sequoia sempervirens
TCTCCTTGATACCTTGTGAAATCCTTTGCATAGGTTTCAAACCAAGTTGTTCGAGCACCAAGAACTTGAAAATGTTGCAAAACATGTTATAATGAGAGTGTGGACAATGTGCATCCCAAATATGTGTCCACATCTACACTTTTAATTCATTTTCATTGTCATCAAACTCTCTAAATTTTATATAATTCCTCATCAGCTTCCTACTTTTCCATAGTAATAGATGCATCAATAAAGAATAATGCCTACAACACATTGGATGAGTGGCATCCTTCAACTTTAGTAGATCCTCATGCAAGTGTTCAACAATGTAAGTGGCATAATCCCAAACCCTATTTTGATATTTGAGTGGAATATCAATTTCCAAAGTCATCAAGGAAATATCCATCTTAATATCATACTCTTTATGTAGAACTTGACAGATGGCATAAGAACTATTCTTGAAATAGTCTCCAAATTCAACACAATCAAAAGGTTCCACCTCAAAAGCAACAAAAGGTACGCCATTCATCTTCAAGTCATGTCTCCTATGAATAGGAAGCACACCCTTTCTATACCAAATTTTATTCTTCTCATATTCATTGTATAATTTATGAAAATTAATGGGTTAAGAGGAAGATGGATTCAATTGGAAAGCCTCAATTATCTAACTCGTAAAAATATCCAACATGGGAAAATGATCAGGAAACATTTTGATTGTTCTATCATTTGGGTCATAAGATTTTTCCAATGCTAACATCAAGTCTACCTCCACAAATATATTTGGGCACACCAATTTTCCCATGTTGCATAACCATATATTGTAGGCAAGGAAGTTGGCTTCTCTTCTTTGAAAGCATCATAAAATAGGTCCCAACAACTTTGTGGAACCACAATATCATAAAATAGGTCCCAACATTTTGATTGTTCTATCATTTGGGTCATAACATTTTTCCAATGCTAACATCAAGTCTACCTCCAAAAATATATTTGGGCACACCAATTTTCCTATGTTGCATAACCATATATTGTAGGCAAGGAAGTTGGCTTCTCTTCTTTGAAAGAATCATAAAATAGGTCCCAACAACTTTGTGGAACCACAATATCATAGATTATAGAAGCAACATCCTCAAAATGAGGAGTCAGAATACCCTCACCATTCTTTCTCTTTCCTACTTTCTTCTTTATTTCATGTTTTGGGTCCTAAGGGGGTTCTTCCATAAGCCTAGGACAATATTTCTTAACAATCCTTTATCTTTTTGGTGTACTTGTTTCATCAAGCTGAGTTTGGTCACTATGAGGTTTAGGTTTGCTAACCCATTTTTGAGTGGGTTTTCTATTAGTTTTAGCTCTAGATCAACTAGGTTGACTCATTATTACTTCAGCAACAAAACTAGGGTTTTCAAGATACTTAGAAATCACCCTAAGCAGCTTAAAACCATAAGATTTGCAATGAAACCAACAATTCTATCCTTAACCCAAAACTTTAAGAACAATAGTTCCATTCACCTTTAGTCTAGACAAAATTATCACCTTTAAACACAATAACCCCAACCACTTATAACATTTCCAAACCACCTAGTAAACAAATTGATTCAAGAGCCAAAAGATTAACTTACCTAGGAGTGAACTAGTTGCTCTTCAAACTTAGCTCTATACGGTGTTTCTGCTACTATGTTTCTTAAATCAACAAATTCCCATGTTCATGCGAGCAATAATTACTCAAAGAAGATACCAAACAATCTCTTTAATATCCTAGAGTGTAAGTGCATTCACCATTGATGGTTGATGGGTTGTTCGTGTGAGTGAACTGATGGATCTATGCCATTTTGGTTTGAATCCCAACCATTGATCCTCTAGTTTTAAAACATAATCAACAGTCCCCATTTACCATCACCCATGCTTTTAACAACAATGCTTTATAGTAGCAAGGAGATCCCAAGAACATACCACGTAGCCATCGACTAACACATAATAAAACATAGGCCCTTTTTCTCATCATAGAAGAGTGCGAGAAATGCTTAGAAGTTTCGACAATGGGCTCCTATTGGTGATGCATTTGAGCAACCCAAACCATCGCATGTCGCAAAACTAAACTCAAAGTTGGAAACATCTTCAATGATGGGAAAAGGTAGTGATGAAATATGAATCCCACACATAGCCACCACACTACTTATTCTATGCTCCTTCCATAGCTCATCGTTGAAGCTAGAAAAATTTCAAAAAAAATTCAATGATGGGGTGATGTAACACACCACCATGTACCCATTGCTCATCATAGAAGTTTAGCCGAAGGTTTAAAGAACTTTGGAAATAAGTGATATAAAAGGAAAATGTAACCCATCGCTCATCACAGAAGAGAACCCGCTAGGGAAGTGAACTTCAACGATGAACATGGTGATTTAAGTGAATACAAAATTCCATGTGCAAATAAGATGTTTTTAAAGAGGGGCCATTCCATGTTAATGAGGCTCAAACCTTAGGAACAAAACATGAGGCCAAGATCTTTCACCATGAAATATTTCCCTCCCAACTATAAGAAATATTAAAGCGATGAGGTGAACAAGGTAGCCAATGAACTTAAAACAAGGTCGGTGAAAACATGACTCAAAAGGCTAAAGTTGTGAATTACATGATAGGGAATCAAGTAAGATAGGTCAATAGAAGATTAAAACCTTTAAAGCTTAAAACCTTAAACATGCAAGAGAGACTTTACAACTAAAACCCTAACCCCTGCCATGGACATGGATGTTACAAATTATTACAAGGAAAAAAACTAACTCAAATTTTCTAAAATTTTAGGAGCTCTACCAGTGGCTCATGTTCGAGGAACCATACCCCTAGTGGGTATGGAGAGAAACAAATCTCTTGGTGAAGCAAACCAACACAAAGAGGCCCAACAACCTAAGAACATTCCCAAAAAAGGAAAGCAAACACAACAGAAAAAAACTCACCAAACCTATGTACATGGAAGAATAACCTATTTCATGAGAAATAGGACTTTGGGAGCTTTCCATGTATTGGTAGTTCTAGAATTTTACCTGTTAAGGACTATAAAAAGTATGATTCCTCCCCATGTGTATCTGTAATTAGATATGGCCCAAACCACAGAGGATCAAAATTTCCATGTTTTCCTTTTTCTTAAATCCTTGCATTCCACATTAAGACCATCCATCCAAATTAAAACTTCCTTTCAATGTCCCTCTTATCATACAATTGTTTGATTTGAAGCTATAACCTATCATTTATTTATAAGCTTCTGTTACCAAATATTTTCCTCAGCCCAATTGGTGGAGCCGGTTGAATGTTATTTATCATAAGGTGGAATTGCATCTAAGTTCAAACGTTGTTTCACATTTTTATCAGTATTCATTGAGTAACAGTTATACATTTTAAGGAGGAAATGAAGTTTTCAAAATGCCATTCAGATGTTCTAGAAATGGCAGAAAATACAAAATTGAACAAAAGATCAAAATAGCATTTGAAATGCTTTCATTTAATTCATAAAAAACTCATATTACAAGACTTCATTTGATTTCAACAATCAGAATGATATTACAACATTGCATGTAAATGCATTTTCTTTTCAAATGAAAAGCAAGAATTGAAATCAAAGATCCACACAAGCCACAGATGTAACTGTTACAACACATTGCTAATAGCACATTGCACTACTGGAGATGCAAAAAGTAAAACATATAAGTGACGACATAATCATCATTTCCTGATTATTGATGTTTGACTCTAAATGGTGCACCTTTGTCTTCTTGTGCTCCATCGACTTGTAAGAGAAAGGAGGGGGTGTCAACAGCTCTGATTATGATGTAACCTATATGAGGCATCCATAATAGTATAGCCTACTATCAACCATGCATTGAAACAATCAATACAATAAAGTGCAGTACGAAAGAAATGAGCTGAAGGAGAAATAACAATATCATGATCAGCATGTTCTATTTTTTATGCTAACATTTTTTGTTTCCTTGTGCAGGTATAGGTAAAATAATAAAGTTGATCATTATTTGAGGTCCAAGCATGTGGAGAAAAATGTGCTCCCACAAGGGTAGAGCTCGACATGCTCCCCTATCCATTAATGGGTTGATTTTAAAGATACATTTCATATTCATCAAGTGAAATGAAGAACAACTAAAAGAGTAAAAACGGAGTTATCCATCAAGCAACTAAACTGACCGTGCATTCATAACAATCAGGTTAATTATTTTGAAGGATACAGGTGAACAGTGAGTTTAGTTCACTAAATGAATTCGAATAAGTACATATACATTAGATATTGTTGATCAAGGATAGTGAACAGGCATACATTATGCCTTAATAAAGAGTTTTGATTTTCATCATGAAAGAGAGCAAATTTGAAAGAAGTTTATTAAGTGAAACATAAAAATGCATGAAGAGTACCATGTTACAGCTGAGTACAAACACAGATAGTGCATTCAAGGGCTAAATGAATCATCAGTTATAGTTGGCTAGTAAAAAAAATACAATATTATGAGTGCAATGACAAAGTGATCATTCTAGAATGGTAAGGGAAGGCAAGCATTTTCTTTCCAAAAGAAGTTATGAGTTGCCAGTTATGTATATGAACTGGTGAATATAGGTGATTCATGGTGCTACAATGTTTCAAGTTAAAATCTCTATAAAGTGCAAATACAGAAAGCAATAGTAATGTTGCTATATGGTAAAAGTTGAGAAATTCAAAAGAGAGATTTTTTGTGTGTCAATATTTAGGTGATACAATATCTGAATATGGAATACTAGTTAGTGAAAAGCTACAGCAAGGACAGCTAGTTTAGTTTGGTTGGGATGGTGCGTCAAACAGGATCATGTATCAATGTTTAGTGGGAGACAGCAATCAAGTATGATGTGCATTCAAATTGTTTTTAGTGAGTTACATGAATGAAATTGTCAAAATCAGGTTATGAAAGAATGGGAGTTCAAACATGGCATGTCAATGATGCTTGAAGTATAAATAGAAGGCATGAGAGGAATCTTTTAAATGCAGATATGTGGAAGTTTCAAGCGATAAGAAGCCAAAGGAATATCAAGTTTTAATGCAATGTAGCATTAGAGAATGCAATATGACATGATCATCTCAGAATGCTCAAGAAGGTGTTAATCATGTATGAAAAAGGTCAAGTAAGGTGTAGTCCATAAAGTGATGCAATGTTTCAATTTAAAAATCTCTACGAAGTTCAAGAGGAGAAGGTAGAAGTTATGTTAAAGTTGAGAGAAATCAAAAGACACTGTTATGTATACAAAATATAAGTATGAGAACAGTTTACATTAAGAGGTCTTTCCTTTCATAATGAACAATCATAGAAATCATGCTGGAAGTAAGAAGTTCAAATTCCTTATAAGCCTAGTTTATCATGTTAAAATGAAGATACAGGAATTGGAGACGAGTCAAAATCAGATTTAATAATAAATGCCAAGTATGAGTTTTTGCAACTAAAATTGTAAAGTTTCACTTAATGGTCGAGCCCTAAACTAAATATGGATAAATGCACAGAATTTTGTTTCTCTCATAGGGATCTTTATTTTTTAGGACAAATTTCATGACAAATAGCATCACTAATGCAACAGAGAGGCATTCTTTTCTTTAAGTACAAAATGCTAAGGAAGTTAAAAATGAAAAAACAAATACCCATGTCATTATGTGGTTTCAGGAGTCTAAAATAGGCCATTGGTTGTTTTGGGTTGAGCACTTCTGAACATAATCATATAAATAGATTTGCAGTTTTGAATCTCAAATACACATTTTATGGGTAACATTTAAAGTACAGAAAATGCAATAATCATGACAACCCATGTGAATATTTCGCATGAGACAGCAAGAGAACACATAAATGCAAGTTTCCTAAGGTGGGTCGAGCATCAGAAGCAAGAAATTATAGTTTTGTTCAAATTTATATGATACCCACAAGCGAATACATCTTCAGAAAGACATAAAGAGGAATTTCCTATGTAGGGTCAAGCTCAAAACTTAAACAATGCTTCCCATAATCCACATTTGGTGGGGCCTAAAAATGGCCAGAAGTTCATAAAGTAAAGCAGAGATTCTTTAGGTTTTTATAGAACAAAGAGGAGATACGAGTTTGAGTGGAGGATTACTAGTTCAAAGCTGAAAGTGAGTACTCTCGTCGCGGCCAAGAGCTTCACAAAGAATCCAAAAGCTGAGAGTCGAGCTCTCAATGAAGGTCGAGCTCACACAATAGTAAATGTAAACATAGGAAAAGCAAGACAAAGAGATATTAGAGTGTGTAAAGCCACGACCTTAAGGCCATAATGAACAAAAGTGAGAAGCCGTGGAGCTGTGAGTAAGTGGCTTACCCTTGCACAGTAGACAGAGCACAAGCACAAGGCGAGCTCTCTCATAGAGCCTTCAATGGACCTCAAGCTCGTAGATGATGCCAAAGCAAACAGAAGTCACAGAAAGTGCAAAGAAAGTGTAAGAGACCAGGTGTCTCTCAACCCCAACTATGCTGAATAATAAAGTTTTTTTTTAACTTTTGTTTGATGGGTTTGTGCTTTCCTTTGTGTTTTGATCATATATTGCCAACGGTTTGATACAACAATGTAATGCAAAAAAATTGGAGATGTTGCAATAATATTTTTTTTTTACTCAAAACTGAAATTGCATTGGAAAAACACAGCTGAAAATTCTAGATTTTTATACCAGCTTAAATACTCATTATTTTCATAATGTATTGACAACCCAGTTCATAAAATAACCCCTATTATCTAAAACAACAATACCCAGAAAATCTAGGAGTTACAATTTATAAACTCATAGGTAAACATGCCTTGAAACCCTCTGATCAGCTACAGCAAACTTCATATCAGCATACTGGCAAATTCTGGAAATGATTACAGCAACAGAAACCCTCTCAAAATTTTGATGAAGCAACACCAACCAAGCACATCACTATAGAGAATTACTGTAGCAAATCACTATAGCGCAGGTACTGTTCATGCGTCACTATAGCAACCAACAAAAAGCTTGGAAACTGATCATTAATGGCTGCCAATGATAAAATCTTCAGGTCTGCACTTGAAAGACCTTCAATAATCTTCAAACCCTAAATAAAATATTCACCTTTTAGCACAAATAGAACTTTTGGATGAAGCTCTCCTGAATGCCCAAATTCAATGGATATTTCACCACCTCAAATGGCTGCAACACTAGAGAGTTTATCATTCTTTAGTGGCTTGAGAGATAGAAACCCTTGGCTCCCGTACTCTGGAAGAAAGAAACTCAAAAAAAAATTTCAACATGCATATCTAAACTTCTCTCTCAAGTGAACTTTTATATTTTCTCAATTAGGGAAACTTTTGGCTCAAAACCCTAATTTTTAATTACTTTAAATATTTCACTTAAATCTCAAATAGTTTGGGCGTCCTTTTTTGATATAATATTTAATTAAAAACTGGCCCCCTTTTATGATGGTCGACCCCTTCATAAGTCACTTTAAGTTATAATATAAAATTATATTATAACTTTATAATTTTAACTTCACTTTTAAATAATATTTATTTTGGCAAATAAATATTAATATCTCTTTTGAATATTAGCCCAAATGGTGAACCATCTGAAGCTTGAAGATAAGTGACTGATTTCGCATGTGCTTAGACCATACTGCTAAAAAATAGTTGGAGCTCCTACTGCATGCAACCACTTACTAAAAATAGTAAGTTAAGCAAATGATGTCTGAAAGACCCCAAATGAAAGCCAAGCTGCATAATTCTAATAATTGAAGCTGAGCCATGCCTCAACAAGACCCTCTATCCTCTGTATTAGCCTACGAGGGCCACATGATAGGCTAATCTCAAATACTGGGAGATATCAACAGGAAGGGGACATTACAGTCTGCCCCTCCTGAAATTGCTTGTCCTCAAGCAATCTCAACTTAGGATGCTGCAAAATCTCTTCACTCTCCCAAGTAGCATCCTCCACAGGAAAATCTCTCCACTTCACCAAATATTCCCTGATAGTCCTCCTACACAACTGTCTCTCTCTGTACTCCAGAATAGACTCAGGTACTAGAATCAACTTTCCCTCATCATCTAAGGGAGGCAACACTACTGAAGGTATCACATGATGACCTAACACCTTCTTGAGGCGCGACACATGAAAAACATTGTGAACCTTACTGTCTGCTAGAAGTTCTAGCTCATAAGCCACCTCTCCAACTCGTCTGACAACCCTGAAAGGACCATAGTATCGAGGCTTGAGCTTCTCTAACCCACTCTTCCTGAGAGTAGACGTCGGTAGGGCTGCAACATGAGGTATACCATATCACCCACCTCAAAAGATCTCTCATTTCTTTTCTGGTCTGCATACTGCTTCTGCTGATTTTGGGCCTTCGCTATGTTCTCCTTAAGAGCCCTCATAATGTCCTGGCTCTCTTGCAATAAGTCTCCAGCGCTAGGCACTCTGCTATCACTCAGCAGCAAATCGAGGAAACTAGGTGCCTCATACCCATATAACGCCATGAATGGGGACATCTGTATGGTCATGTGATAAGTGGTATTGTAACAATACTCACACAAGTATATCCATCTAACCCATGCCTTCTACTGCCCTGCAATGTAGTTCTTGAGGTAACCTTCCACCCATTTATTTACTATCTCCATCTAACCATCGATCTGTGGGTGGTAACTGGTGCTCGGTGTAAGCTTAGTCCCGCAAAGTCTGAACACCTCCTGCCAGAAGTGGCTCAAGAACCGACTATCCCTATCACTGACTATGCTTTGAGGTAACCCATGCAATCTAAAAACCTCACAGAAAAATACCTCTGCTACCTGTGTAGCTGTGTAAGTGGTGGTGATCGAAAAGAAGTGGGCATACTTCGTCAGTCGATCCACTACTACATATATGCAATCTCAACCCTGGGCTTTAGGTAAGCCTGTAATAAAATCCATCAACCAGCATTCCCACTTCCTATCAGGAATCGGAAGTGGCTGCAACAATCCTGCTGGATATGTGTTCTCCTGTTTGTTCTGCTGACAAACAGGACACTCACGCACATATCGAAGAACATCTGCCTTAAGACCCTTCCATGTAAATCTCTCTCGAACCTGTCTGTATGTCTTAAAATATCCGGGGTGCCCTGCTGTAGGTATATCATGGAAAGTACGCAAAATGGTGTTCTTCATTTCTGACCCTGGAATCAAGAAAATTATGTTCTTGTAGATGATCAACTCATTAACAAGTGTGTACCTGGTGTCTATAATTGATCCCTCAACAATACCAGATGCCCATGTGTCTCTGGCATACTCTGCCACAATCAAGTGCCTCCAATCCTCTGTAATTTGTACCATAGAACTCAGATGAGGTCGGCGGGAAAGAGCATCAGCAACCACATTTTTTATACCTTTGATATAGGTGATATCAAAGTCATATGCCTATAACTTACTCACCCACTTCTGCTGGCGGTCACTCAAGTCTCGTTGCCCTAGGAAATGCCTCAAGCTATTATAATCAGTTTTAATGCAAAACTTACTGCCCACTAAATATTGCCTGAATTTGGCCAAGGCATGCATTATGGCCAACATTTCCTTATCATATATGCTGTAAAATCTCTTTGGTCCTCTGAGTTTCCTGCTCTCAAAAGCAATCGGGTGCTTTTCCTGCATAAGCACCGCTCCAATGCCCTCACCAGAAGCATCACACTGAAGCTCAAAAGGTTTTGTAAAATCAGGTAGTGCCAACACCGGACACGTAGTCATGAGCTCCTTGAACTTCTCAAAACACTCCTATGCCTCAAGAGTCCAAATGAATGCACCTTTTTTCAACAAATCAGTCATAGGTGCTGCATGGTGTGAATACCCATTAACAAATCTGCGGTAGAATCCACACAATCCAAGAAAACCTCGCAGCTGTGTAAGGCTCTCAGGGGTAGGCCACTCTATGATAGCAAGGATCTTCTCAGGATCCATCCGCACTCCCTCTGCGCTGATAATATGACCTAAGTATAACAACTCAGTCATCCCCAAATCACATTTGGATTCCTTGGCATACAAGGACTCCCTCTCTAAAATACTAAGTACTGTCTCCAAGTGAGCCAAGTGCTCCTACCATGTCTTGTTGTAGATCAAAATTTCATCAAAGAAGACAAGTACATATCTCCTCAACTGCGAATGGAAGACTCTGTTCATAGTAGATTGGAAAGTTGTTGGAGCATTGGTTAGCCCAAATGGCATAACCACAAACTCAAAGTGTCCACAATGATAGTGAAAAGCGGTCTTCTCAATATCCTACTCACGAACTCTAATCTGGTGATACCCTGATCTCAAATCTATCTTCGTGAAATAACATGCACAATGAAGCTCATCAATAAGCTCATCTATGCGGGGTATAGGATATCTATTATTAATAGTCCTCTTATTCAGGACCCTATAATCTATGCACATACGAAGAGTACCATCTTTCTTCTTCACTAGAACAACTGAAGAAGCAAACAGTGACTTACTCGGCCGAATGTGACCCATAGCGAGCAGCTCCTTGATAGTCTTCTCTATCTCATCCTTAAGCCACTTCGGGTGCCGGTAAGGAGTAATCATGACGGGCTTGGTGCCCTCCTCAAGCTCTATGATGTGCTCAATACCCCTATCAGGGGGTTTCCCGGGTGGAATGTCACTGAAAACCTTCACGTACTTAACTCTCAACTGCTGAATGTCAGGATGATACTTGGTCTTATGTTGTCCCTCCTGTGTAGGCATCAAAGTACATTCTGCAGCCCACTCAACCATGTCGTGGCGTATAAGTCTCTCCATCCGTCGGAAGGAAATAGTTTTGATGTTACTATCTCGGATGGCTTTTAATATATGAGTCTTCCCATCCACCTCAAACTGGATCTCCATGTCTTTAAGGCATCGTGTAACCTCCTCAAGTGAATGAAGCCACTGCATGCCCAAGACTAAATCTATATCGCCCATATTCACCACATGATAATCAGCTTTAAATTCATAATTATTCAAGCATAAAGGGAGATCCCTAATCATACGGTTACATGTGAGAGTGTAACCATCAGCCACCTTAACCTGAATACCTTCAAACTCTTTAGTCATGATCCCACGCCTCTCCACAAATCGGGCATCAATGAAATTATGGGTGGCACCTGTGTCCAAAAGGGTGGTAACCTTTTGACCAGCCAGAACTCCACGAAGTCTAAAAGATCCCTCCTACTGAATGCTAGACAATCGTGCCTCCTGAAGCTGAAATCCTGCCTCTGCCTCTGCCTTAGGCTCTGAAACCTCTACCTCTGACTCCTCAGAACTCTCCTGCTGTTCAGAATTTTCAGATTCTGAATCTTCATAATAAGCCCACATAATTTTGTTAGCCTTGCCTTTAGGCCTCAAAGGACAACGTGATTAGCATCACAGGGACCCTTGCAATAGAAGCAAAGCTTCTTCTTGCGCAAATCATTAAGGGTCTCGTGATCCAATGGTGGTGCAGATTTTCCTTTCGAATCATTCTTAAAATCCGATTTCTCTTTGTTCTTATTGAATCCCCTATTGTCTTTAAATGAAGAATTACTCCTGGAGTTGAACTTGCTGGATGGGGCTACAAGTTCCATGCTTCGTGTTTTCTTCATGGCTTCCTGCAGTGAAGGAGGATCAAAATCCTTGATCCAACCTTTGAGTGGTTCGGATAATCCCTCTACGAACAAAACTACCAGCCTCCTCTCTGAGATGTTTGGAACCATAACTGCCAAGCGCTGAAATTCACTAATGAAGTGATCTAAACTGCTTGTTTGTTTCAGTTGTGCCAAGTCTCTAAAGTAAACCTCTGGATCTTTCTTATCAAACCTCTCCACAAGTCTATCCACAAAGTCCTGATAAGTTGTCACCTGGTTATGCTGGAGCATGATCATCCCATGAGACCACCAATCATGTGCAACTCCCTCCAAATGCAGGGTGGCATATTTAATGGCCTCAACCTCTGTTATGGGTCTCAAGGCTAAAAATGTATCAAGCTTATGGATCCAAGCTTGAGCTATCATCTTACCACTACCATCAAATGAAGGTAAAGTGATCTTGCTTGTAGCACGCGTCAGCTCACTGTTTTGGTTCCTAGGCCTTTTGTCTTGCCTGACTGCTCAGTAGTGTTCTCTCCTTTGGTTCACAAATCTCTCAAAGTCATCCTCTCTCGCACCTGTGGAGCCAACAATTCCCATTCATCATTTGCAGCCATGACGGTATCTACGAACATCTCCTCTCCTACTTCTTCTGCAGGTTCTACCTTCGGTTCATTTCTAATGAAAGTAGGACGAGTAGGCCTATCTATTGTCCAGGATCGAGTCTGCTGAGCTCTGGATGATCCCACTGCACTCCTATTATCTCCTTGTTCTCGATTCTGTCTGTCTGGTTGATTCATGCGCTCAACCAAGGTGGTGAGTGCCTGCAAAGCCTGAGCAACCTGTTGTTGTACTGCAACCATGTTTCTGAAAAATTCTCTTTCTTCCCGTTCCTCATCTTCGTGCCCTCTAGGTGGGCTGCCAGCTTGCTTGTCACCCATTTCAACCAAAGGTACCTCTGTAAATGGATTATCAGTTTTCCAATGTCTCTCTTGTTCTGCTCTTCGACGGGTGTAATACCTATGAGGTCCAACCTCCTGTGGTTGCATGTGACTCTCAAACCCTCAAGATGGAAGGAAACCGCTCTGATACCACTGTAAGAGACCAGGTGTCTCTCAACCCCAACTATGCTGAATAATAAAGTTTTTTTTTAACTTGTGTTTGATGGGTTTGTGCTTTCCTTTGTGTTTTGATCATATATTGCCAATGGTTTGATACAACAATGTAATGCAGAAAAATTGGAGATGTTGCAATAATATTTTTTTTACTCAAAACTGAAATTGCATTGGAAAAACACAGCTGAAAATTCCAAATTTTTATACCAGCTTAAATACTCATTATTTTCATAATGTATTGACAACCCAGTTCATAAAATAACCCCTATTATCTAAAACAACAATACCCAGAAAATCTAGGAGTTACAATTTATAAACTCACAGGTAAACATGCCTTGAAACCCTCTGATCAGCTACAGCAAACTTCATATCAGCATACTGGAAAATTTTGGAAATGATTACAGCAATAGAAACCCTCTCAAAATTTCAATGAAGCAACACCAACCAAGCACATCACTGTAGTGCGGGTATTGTTCATGTGTCACTGTAGCAGCCAACAAAAAGCTTGGAAACTGATCATTAATGGCTACCAATGATGAATCTTTGGGTCTGCACTTGAAAGACCTTCAATAATCTTCAAAACCTAAATAAAATCTTCACCTTTTAGCACAAATAGAACTTCTAGATGAAGCTCTCTTGAATGCCCAAATTCAATGGATATTTCACCACCTCAAATGGCTGCAACACTAGAGAGTTTATCGTTCTTTAGTGGCTTGAGAGATAGAAACCCTTGGCTCCCGTACTTTGGAAGAAAGAAACTCAAAAACTTTTTTCAACATGCATATCTGAACTTCTCTCTCAAGCGAACTTTTATATTTTCTCAATTAGGGCGACTTTTGGCTCAAAACCCTAATTTTTAATTACTTTAAATATTTCACTTAAACCTCAAATAGTTTGGGCGTCCCTTTTTGATATAATATTTAATTAAAAACTGGCCCCCTTTTATGATGGTCGACCCCTTCATAAGTCACTTTAAGTTATAATATAAAATTATATTATAATTTTATAATTTTAACTTCACTTTTAAATAATATTTATTCTAGCAAATAAATATTAATATCTCTTTTGAATATTAGCCCAAATGATGAACCATCTAAAGCCTGAAGATAATTGACTGATTTTGCATGTGCCTAGACCATACTGCTAAAAAATAGTCGGAGCTCCTACTGCAAGCAACCACTTACTAAAAATAGTAAGTTAAGCAAATGATGTCTGAAAGACACCAAATGAAAGCCAAACTGCATAATTTTGATAATTGAAGCTGAGCCATGCCTCAACAAGACCCTCTATCCTCTGTACTAGCCTATGAGGGCCACATGATAGGCTAATCTCAAATACTGGGAGATGTCAATAGGAAGGGGACATTACAGAAAGGTCAGAAGAGAATCATGACAGGCCGCGGCCTTAGGTCTCTTGATATTCTAGAATCAAGTAAAGAAGTTTCCATATAAAGCAAAGCAGGCTTACCCACTGAAGAGTTTGATTTTCTGAAGGAGTAATGGTGATTTCCAAGGCACTTGAGTTTGAGCTCAACTCAGTCATTGTGGCGGAAGCAAAGCTTTTTTCCTTCAAACTAGAGAGTGCAAAATGAGTGATCATTAGGGGTTGACTTTGTTTTGATCGAAACCCTAATTCGACCTTATGATGAACTAGAATATTTGATCAAAGCTCATGTTGAGTTTTGAATGGAGGTCGAAGATTATAATCTTTGCGTTATGACTTTATTAAAATATGAGTTTAATTCTTATGTGAGGGCCGAAATTCATGTGCTTAGGTTAGGTTAAGTCTTTGTGACTTATCTCTTTTGCCTTAGTAAATTTTGAAGGGCTTGAATATAGATTATCAATTAAGGGTGAATGGTGAATACTATATGACCTAGGATCTATTTGTTTAGGGGTCAATGATCCATTTAGGGTTTTTATTTAGTTGATTTTAGAGAAATCAATGAGAATTGAGATAAGGAGAGAAGAGATAATGATGTGTTTTGTTTTTATGATTTTTGAGAAAATTAGAATATTGTAATGGAGAAATAAGGAGCTTTTCTTTTTTGCAAAAGATTTTTAATCTTTAATTGCGAAAATTAAATAAATTGTGCAAATCTACATCTTGTAAAGAAAAATAAATAAAACAATCTTTTATAAAAATTTTGTGATTCCTTGCTATTATTAGTAGATTTTTATTGACTTTTCTTCTTGGTCAGATTTGAGACCTATCTTGGAGAGATAAGGTGTTTTTTGAGCTTTTAAAGCAAGATCGGCCTATTTTTAGAAGCTTGACAGTGTGATCATAAAAGCATTGTGCTTTTTTCTACTTTTAGGCAGTTTTTGAGACAGTTTGAGGCCTTTTTCCTTGAGCTTTTTTCTAAGCTCGGATTAGGGTTTCTAGAGAGTTATGTTTTGAAAGACTTAGTCTTTTAGCTCTCCTCAATCAGTTCAGATTAGAGCTCTTGCTCTTATGCTATTTTGTAGTTGTGAATCTTGTACTCAGTTTTGACAGATTGACACTCTTTTAGTTCCAATAATACAATAGAGTTCTTCTTTACATTTTCTTGTCTCAAGACTAGTAATAGTAGTTTGATGCTTTGTGTATTCAAATTTGAAGCCTTAATGTCCTACCTTTATGAGTTTTTTGCACAAGGTTTCATGTTTTCAGGTTATATGTTGTATTTGATGCTTTGAATCTTCATATGAATTAATGATGAAATCATGTATTTGTGAGATTGTAGGAACCATTGTAGTAAAGGAAATGTTGTGAGTGGCAAGATTCAGTTTCTATCAGAAGTTTTAAATAAATCATTAGTTAGATTCATATTTGTTTTCAATTCATCTTTTTATCCCTTTCCCTCTAACGTTTTAGAGTAATATTTATCATTCGGAGAACCAACTGGCTCTGGAGATTCCTTCTTCATTCAGATCACCCACATCTAAAGAAGGTTTCCATGTTTCAATAGTTTGTTGAATATTGCATTCAGCAGGGTGCAAAACTATTGACAATAGTTTTTGGAATGCCCTATGGGACATTGCAAGATATTTTCAAAGATATTTTTAATATTTCAGTTTGTTGTTTGGTGTATGCAGCATATTTTCTAGCCTTTTAGAGGCTATTAAAATATACCTGGCGACTCTGGTTCTGTTTTCACATGCTAGTACAACCTGTGCATGAGAAAGATACAAACAAGATCAAGTTCTGCACCCTTGAAGTATCAAGAGTTGTCCCTATCATGGAGAAGAGGAAAGACAACAAGAAGACTTTTTGAAACCCCTGCAAGATAGAAGTCAACACCTCCTATTCTTGGTGCCCTAGTTCTGTCACTTGTTGTACTAGTTCCAATCTCACAAGCACCATCAATGGCAGCACTATCAAGGCAACACCCATTCACACCTTTTAATGGAGGTAGCCCGTTGGAATTGCTCAACACAATGAAATTCTGGTGGCAACCCTCAGAGTTTACCATATTTCACCGGCAAAGACTTCACTACACCTATTGAACACATCCGTGATGTGGCCATACTATGTTTAGTGCACAATATCACTCACAAGAATGTTGCCTTAAGACTGTTAGATGCATCACTTAAGGGCAAAGCGCTGCAGTGGTTTAGAGGTCTCACAACAAATTCAATCGCAACATGGGATGCTTTAGGTAATGGTCTATACCAACATTTTGCTGATAAATCTGACAATTTATCTTTATTAGAGCAGTTGAGAACCATTCAAAGGGTGCCACACAAACACTTGGCGGACTTTAATTACAGATTTCAGAAGACCTGGGATAGGATTCCTGCAACGGTAAAGCCCTTACCGGCAGATGCATTTATGTTTTATTTAAAATATTTAAACAGTAAGATTGTTGTTATGAATCAGTCTATGGGTGGTCTAACACTTCCTAACGCTTATAATATTGTCATTAATGCTGAAAATTGCCTCATTCAAGTTGGAGACATAACCCCTAGACCTCCTATGCCTTTATTTTCTGAAATACAGCCACCTATTCCTACTACTATACCTCCCTTGGTTGTTGTCCCACCAGTTCCAGTGATAGGATATCATAACACAACCCAAGAAGTTGTTGTCCCGACCCAAAATCTAGAGATGTAGGAGATCAAAAGCATATTAAAGACTTTTGGGAATGATCTAGTGACTATTAAAAAGCAAGTTGGTCAAGAGCACAAGCCTTATCAAGCCCCTTATCAACAAAACCAGCAAAGTAGGCCTGCTTTTCAAAATGATTATCAAGCCTAAAGGATGAATTTTAATTCTAGGCCATTCCAGCCATACAACCCAAATGCAGCCAGTTCATCAAAGGAACTTGTGCCACAGAACAATATTACTCAAGATTAGGATTGGTGTTACCCATGTAATCAACCCCATAACCAATCAGTATGCGCCAATGGAGTGAGCAATCAAGCTTTAATGGTGCAGAATATATATGTTGTTTCATAACATGTTGCAAATCAGAATTAGGAGCAACAAGATAATGTAGAGGTTGTCTTACCAAACTAGCAGAGCTCTGAATTCTGTGGCGTGAATGGCCAAGATTGGAAAAATTCTCCTATTTCAGCTAACACCATATCTAAAAAAATAGCTATGGATCTAGGACAGTAGGCTAGAAGTTCATAGCAACAGCCTTTAGTCAGTAAGTAGCCTATTTTATCAGAGGTTAATGTTGCCACACAGCCTAAGATGCATATTCTACAAAGAGGGTAGGAGATACCCAACAAGGATTTGTCAAAAATGCATTTTCAGCCTTTGCAGAAGCAAAATGAAGCTACTGTTACAAGAAACCAGCATAAAGTACATGCTTCATAGTTTAATATTATTGAGCATCTCAAGAAAACTACTATCAGCATGTCGATACTAGATGCTCTACAGCTTCCAAGGTAGAAATGTTTACTGTAGAACGTGTTGGTTGAATTGTCTATCTCTGACAATGCTAATCAAGAAGTTGTGAAGGTTATGTTGGCTAATGATTTAGAGGATAAAAGTGGGCGAAAAGAAAAAGAGGTAAAACCCCCTCCATTTTACTTAAGTCTGATCATAGGTGATAAAATTGTGCATAATTGTATGGTTGATTCTAGAGCTAGTAGTTCAGTCATGCCAAAGAGTTTAGCTGATAAATTAGGTCTTGTTTATGAGCCTAATCCTTAGAAAGGTGTAGTGCAATTAGATGGGTATGCTATGAAGACTAATGGTATTATCAAAAATTTAGCCCTTACCTTGCATGCCTCCCCAAATTTTTCTATTCAACAGGATATTCATGTCATAGAATTACCGCAACACTTCGCTATTTGTCTATCTAGGGATTTTACAGCCAAGTTGGGTGAGTTTTTGTCTTCTGATTGGTCTCATCTATTTTTTAGAACAAGGTATGGTATGAAGGTGACCATTAAGTCCGAGCCTCTCGCCAAAGACCATATCGAACCATACTCCCCAAATCCTATAAATGCTAATTTCTACGCCACCTCTGCAATGGAGGAGCAAACCATGACCTTAGACTGTAGCACCTAGGAAGACTACATTAGTCTTGATGAATGGGTAGCCGAAGATCATGAGCTTGATCTATTTCAAAACAAAGATGAGGTAGGAGTAGGAGTATATATGATTCAAGAGTCTGATTGTGACATGCCTAATCTTTGTAAAGATGATGAACCATTTGCAAAAAAGGATAATGAGCTTTGGAAGCTTTATTTTGATGGTTCGAGGAGTAGTGTTGGTGTCAAGGGTGGAGCTATGTTGATATCGCCCAAAGGAGATAGGTATTATTCAACTTTCAAATTTGCTTTCAACTGTTCGAATAATATAGTTGAGTACGAAGCATTGGTGCATGGCCTTGAATGGGCTCGTAAATGAGGTATTAAATGCTTGCAAGTTTTTGGTGATTCAGAGTTGATTGTGAATCAGGTCAGAAATTTAAATGTTGCTAAGAATGATTTTCTTAAGAAATACAAGCATCATGTATGGGATTTAATGGAAGATTTTAATGCTTTTAATATCATGTCAATTCCTCAGAATCAAAATAAGCATGCTAACAGGCTCGCTGCCATAGGAGCCCAGTTTGACATTCCCAAGGAGATTCATAAGGTAGAAGCATGTCAATATGTGAAGATAGTAGTCAAACCTTCTGTACCTGACAATAACATGAACTAGTAGGTTTTTGACAGTGATGAGCAAATCATGAATTTTCTTGTTGCTGAAGTTGAGTTTGCAGATGGAAATCAACAAAAATGACAACAATAGTATGAGGACCAGATTGTGCAATTAAAGACCAATAAGCTGCCAAAAGGA
Source organism: Sequoia sempervirens (assembly GCA_007258455.2). NCBI lineage: Eukaryota > Viridiplantae > Streptophyta > Pinopsida > Cupressales > Cupressaceae > Sequoia > Sequoia sempervirens. The sequence continues at coordinate 111,544 of VDFB02152645.1, forward strand.
TTGGTGACATTAGAATCTTTGTTTAACTCAGATGATCAAGTGCCAAAGGACAAGTGCAGCTTGACAGTTAAAGAAGAACATTATGCAACCATCAAGATCTTCAAAGGCAAGCTTCTCAAGTTGGGAAAGGTATGTAGTCAAGAGGAATAGTAAGCATTTATTCTGTTATGTCAGAAGTATAGTGATGTTTTTGCATGGGAATACAAGGATTTGAGAGGTTTTAACCCCGAACTAGCCCAGCATACTATCGAGCTTGAACCCGATGCAAAACCGGTAAGACAGAAGCAAAGACTGCTTAATCCCAAGTTGGAGCACCTTATGAAGGCTTAATTGAATAAGTTAGTTGAGAGCGGTATTATTTTTCCTATCAAGCACACCTCTTGGGTGTTGAATTTAGTGCCAGTTAGGAAGAAGAGTGGAGAAATTAGACTTTTTGTCGATTTCTAAGATCTGAATAAAGCATCATTGAAGGACCATTACCCACTCCCTTCCATGGAGCAAATTTTACAAGTAGTTTTTGGTTCTGATAGATTTTCTTTGTTAGATGGCTACTCAGGTTACAACCAGATTCTAGTTAAGCAAGAGGATCAGTTCAAAACAATGTTTACAACCAAGTGGGGCATGATGGCCTACAAGAAGATGCCTTTTGGCTTATCAAATGTTGGAGCAACTTTCCAGCATGCTATGGATATGGCCTTTCATGGACTTATGAACAAGTTTGTTCTCATATATTTAGATGATATTACTATTTTTTCCAAACATGCTAATGAACACTTGGGTCATTTAGAACATATTTTTTAGAGGTGTAGAGAGTTTGGAGTGTCTCTCAATTCGAAGAAGTGTCTATTTTTGGTGCATGAAGGCAAACTGTTGGGACACGTTGTCTCAAAGCAAGGTATTTCAATTGATCCTGAAAGAGTTTTTGCAATTCTTAGATTGCCCTTACCAACTCATAAGAAAGGCTTGCAAAGGGAGGATAAATTTCATAAGGAGGTTCATACCGAATATCACAGCCTTGCTGCAACCTCTCACTTCTATGCTGAAGAAGAATACACCATTTAGTTGAACTAAGGCAAGAGGAGCTTCGAGCAGATCAAGGAAGCACTCGCAACCGCTCCTACTCTCATTAATCCAAACTTTGAAAAAGATTTCATTCTATATGCTTTTGGAGGAGTAGATATAGTTTCAGCCATGTTATGCCAGCAAAATGATGAAGGCTTGGAACAACTTATAGCATTTTTCAACCAAGTATTGCATGATTACGAGGTAAAATATTATTTTGTTGAGAAACATTTTTTTGCTGCTATACGAAGTTTGAAGAAGTTCAGACACATGTTGTCCAATAGCAAGATTCATTTATTAGTGGTTCATTCGATTGTTAAATATTTTCTACTTAACAAGGATATTAATGATAAGCGTGTTGGTTGAATCACTAAAGTAATGGAGTTCGATGTTGATATAAAAATAACCAAGCTCGTTTGAGGTAAGTGTTTGTGTGAACAAATTGCTGGAAGTGAAAACAACAGCTTAAAAGAAATTGTGGGTACAAAAACAGTGCTCAATAATGATGTTCCAAGTGCTGATCAAACACCTCCTATTACGTGGTTGCAACAAATGATACATTATCTGCAAATAGGTGAGTGCCCCAAAGGCTTAGACAGAGTGAAAAGAAGGTACTATAGATTACAAGCCATCCCTTATGCAATTATTGATGGTATTCTTCATAGGAGAGACTTCCAAGGTGTTTTGTTGAGATGTATTCAATCTGACCAAGTTGACAAGCTGTTAGAAAAGTTTCATGATGGACCTTCAAGAGGTAACTTTGCTACAAGAACAACAACTCTGAATATTATGCGAGCTAGTTATTACTGGCCATACTTATTTAAAGACGCTATTGCATGGGTCAAAAAGTGTGAAAAATGTGCATTATTTTCTGGTAAACAGAGGCTTGCACCGCTGCCCCTGCATCCGATTCAAGTAGAACAACCCTTTGCTAAGTGGGGCTTGTATTTTATTGGCCCCATCAATCCACCTTCAAGTGCAGGTCATAAGTGGATTCTTACTACCACAGATTATTTTACAAAGTGGACTGATGTTGTTGCTTTAAAGGAAGCAAATGAGACTTCAGTGCTTAATTTCTATCAAGATCTCATATCGAGATTTGGTGTTCCATATTCAATCATTTTAGATAATGGTTTAACTTTCATAGGATTGAATATTTCAGATTGGTCTATCAAAAATAACATCTATTTGAACACGTCATCAAATTATTATCCACAGGGCAATGGTCAACCGGAATCCACAAATAAGAATCTAATTCAGATAATCAAGAAGACTGTTGAAGATAATCAGAGAACATGGCATGAGAAGTTGAAGCTAGCCCTTTAGGCTGACAGAATAACTCCTAAAAGATCCACTGGTTGTTCACCTTTTGTTTTAACTTATGGTAGAGAGGCTAAATTGCCTATTTCAATTGAGTTACCAGCATTGAGTTATGTTAAAGAACTGGAGTTGCTAAATGAACAACCTCTTAAAGTGAGGGTTGCACAGCTAGTTGAGCTCGAAGAAACTAGAAAAGAAGCTCTCAGACAGCTGGAAATACATCAAGCTCAAATGAAGAATACTTTTGACAAGAGGGCAAGCCCTCGTGATTTTATTGTTGGAGATCTAGTTTTCAAGTGGAATGAATTTAAAAGTAGACTTGGACAACATTCCAAGTTCAATACAATATGGGATGGGCCTTATGTGATCACGGAATGCAAGGAACACAATGCATTCCAACTTTCAAAGATGTCTGGAGAGGTGTTGTCTATCCCAGTTAATGGGATCCACCTCAAGCATTTCCTCTAAGATAAGTTATCTTGTAGTAGTAGAATAGTTTGCAAATAAGTGTGTTTCGCACACTTAATTTTAGTAGTTTTGCTTTCCCTAAGCGCTGTTGTGCATTGTTTTGTTGGCCATCAAGGCCTGTTAGTTTGCTTTCAATTTTGTTTTGTTTTCTTGCTGCTATTTGGAGTGTTGCTATTCAAGTTTCTAAGTTTAAAGAAGGGGCAGAATTGACTTCACGCCCAATAAATTGTTTAATGGCCACTGATCTATGCTTAGTAGGCAAGCATATAGCGAAAATTGCCAAAATGTTACCAATTTTTTTCCTCGGCTCAATTGGTGGAGCCGACTGAATGTTATTTATCATAAGGTGGAATTGTGTCTAAGTTCAAATGTTGTTTCACATTTTTATCATTATTCATTGAGTAACAGTTATACATTTTAAGGAGGAAATGAAGTTTTCATAATGCCATTCAGATGTTCCGGAAATGGTAGAAATACAGAATTAAACAAAAGAGAAAAATAGCATTTGAAATGCTTAATTCATAAAAAACTCATATTTACAAGGCTTCATTTGATTTCAACAATTAGAATGATATTACAACATTGCATGTAAATGCATTTTCTTTTCAAATGAAAAGCAAGAATTAAAATCAAAGATCCACACAAGTTGTGGATGTAACTGTTACAAAACATTGCTAATAGCACATTGCACTACTGGAGATGCAGAAAGTAAAACATATAAGTGACGACATAACCATCATTGTCTAATTATCGATGTTTTATGTTGAATGGTGCAACTTTGTCTTCTTGTGCTCCATCCACCTGTAAGAGAAAGGAGGGGGTGTTAGTGGCTCTGATTATGATGTAACCTATATGAGGCATCCATAATAGTATAGTGTACTATCAACCATGCATTGAAACAATCAATCCAATAAAGTGTAGTATGAAAGAAATAAGTTGAAGGAGAAAAAACAATATCATGATCAACATGTTCTATTTTTTATGCTCACATTGTTTGTTTCCTTATGTAGGCATAGGTAAAATCATAAATCTGATCATTATTCAAGGACCAAGCATGTGGAGAAAAACGGGCTCCCACAAGGGTAGAGCTCAGCATGTTGCCCTATCCATTAATGGGTTGATTTTAAAGATACATTATCATATTCATCAAGTGAAATGAAGAACAACTGAAAGAGTAAAAATAGAGTTATCCATCAAGAAACTAAACCGACCGTGCATTCATAAACATCAGGTTAATTATTCTGAAGGCTACAGCTGAACAGTGAGTTTAGTTCACTAAATGAATTCGAATAAGTACATATACATCAGATATTGCTAATCAAGGATAGTGAACAGGCATACATTATGCCTTAATAAAGAGTTTTTATTTTCATCATGAAAGAGAACAGATTTGAAAGAAGTTTATTAAGTGAAACATAAAAATGAATGAAGAGTACCATGTTACAGCTGAGTGCGAACACAGATAGTGCATTCAAGGGCTAAATGAATCATCAGTTATAGTTGGCTAGTAAAAACAAATACAACATTATGAGTGTAATGACAAAGTGATCATTCCAGAATGGTAAGGGAAGGCAAGCATTTTCTTTCCAGAAGAAGTTCTGAGTTGCCAGTTATGTATATGAACTGGTGAGTACAGGTGATTCATGGTGTTGCAATGTTTCAAGTTAAAATCTCTATAAAGTGAAAATACAGAAAGCAATAGCAATGTTGCTATACTGTAAAAGTTGAGAAATTCAAAAGAGAGGCTTTTTGTGTGTCAATATTTAGGTGATACAATATCTGAATATGGAATACTAGTTAGTGAAAAGCTATAGCAAGGACAACTAGTTCAGTTTGGTTGGGATGGTGCTTCAAACAGGATCATGTATCAATGTTTAGTGGGAGACAACAATCAAGTATGATGTGCATTCAAATTGTTTTCAATGAGTTACATGAACGGAATTGTCAAAATCAGGTTATGAAAGCATAGGATTTCAAACATGGCATGTCAATGATTCCTGAAGTATAAATAGAAGGCACGAGAGGAATCTTTTAAGTGCAAATATGTGGAAGTTTCAAGCGATAAGAAAGCAAAGGAATATCAAGTTTTAATGCAATGTAGCATTAGAGAATACAATATGACATGATCATTTCAAAATGCTCCAGAAGGTGTTAATCATGTACAAAAAAGATCAAGTAAGGTGTAGTCCATAAAGTGATGCAATGTTTCAATTTAAAAATCTCTACGAAGTTCAAGAGTAGAAGTTAGAAGTTGTGTTAAAGTTGAGAGAAATCAAAAGACACTACTGTGTATACAAAATATAAGTATGAGAACAGTTTACATTAAGAGGTCTTTCCTTTCATAATGAACAATCACAGAAATCATGCTGGAAGTAAGAAGTTCAAATGCCTTATAAGCCTAGTTTATCATGTTAAAATGAAGATGCAGGAATTGGAGACGAGTCAAAATCAGCTTTAATAATAAATGCCAAGTATGAGTTTTGCAACTGAAAGTGTAAAGTGTCACTTAATGGTCGAGCCCTAAATTGAATATGGATAAATGCACAGATTTATGTTTCTCTCGTAGGGATCTTTATTTCTGAGGACAAATGTCATGACAAACAACATCAGTAATGCAACGGAGAGGCGTTCTTTTCTTCAAGTACAGAATGCTAAAGAAGTTAAAAATGAAAAAACAAATACCCATATGTTTATGTGGTTTCAAGAGTCCGAAATAGGCCTTTGGTTGTTTTGGTCAATCACTTATGAATAGAATCATACAAATAGATTTGCAGTTTTGAATCTCAAATACCCATTTTCAGGGTTACATTTAAAGTACAGAAAATGCAATAATCATGACAACCCATGTGAATATTTCGCATGAGACAGCAAGAGAACACAGAAATGCAAGTTTCCTGAGGTGATTCGAGCATCAGAAGAAAGAAATTACAGTTTTGTTCAAATTTCTATGAAATCCGCAAGCAAATATATCTTCAGAAAGACATAAAGAGGAATTTCCTGTGAAGGGTTGAGCCCAAAACTTAAACAATGCTTCCCATAATCCACATTTGGTGCGGCCTAAAAATAGCCAGAAGTTCATAAAGTAAAGCAAAGATTCTTTAGGTTTTTACAGAACAAAGAGGAGATACGAGTTTGAGTGGAGGATTACAAGTTCAAAGTTGAAAGTGAGTACTCTCACCATGGCCAAGAGCTTCACAAAGCATCTAGAAGCTGAGAGTCGAGCTCTCAATGAAGGTTGAGCTCACACAATAGTAAATGTAAACACAAGAAAAGCAAGACAAAGAGATATTAGAGTGTGTAAAGCCATGGCCTTAAGGCCATAATGAAAAAAAGTGAGAAGTCATGGCCAGCTGTGAGTAAGTGGCTTACCCTTGCACAGTAGACAGAGCAAAAACACAAGGCATGCTCTCTCATAGAGCCTTCAATGGACCTCAAGCTCGTAGATGATGTCAAAGCAAACAGAAGTCACAAAAAGTGCAAAGAAATGCCAAAAGAGAATCATGACAGGTCGTGGCCTTAGGTCTCATGATATTCTAGAATCAAGTAAAGAAGCTTCCATATAAAGCAAAGCAAGCTTACCCACTGAAGATTTTGATTTTTTGGAGTAATGGTGATTTCCAAGGCACTCGAGCTCAAGTTCAACTTAGTCATGGTGGCGGTAGTAGATATTTTTTCATTCAAACTGGAAAGTGCAAAATGAGTGATCATTAGGGTTTGACTTTGTTTTGATCAAAACCCTAATTCGACCTTATGATGATCCAGAATATTCGATCAAAGCACATGTCAAATTTCAAATGGAGGTCAAAGATTATAATCTTTGCATTATGACTTTATTAAAATCTGAGTTTAATGCTTATGTGAGGGCCAAAATTCATGTGCTTAGGTTAGGTTAAGTCTTTGTGACTTATCTCTTTTGCCTTAGTAAATTTTGAAGGGCTTGAATATAGATTATCAATTAAGGGTGAATGGTGAATACTATATGACCTAGGATATATTTGTTTAGGGATCAATGATCCATTTAGGGTTTTTATTTAGTTGATTTTAGAGAAATCAATGAGAATTGAGATAAGGAGAGAAGAGATAATAATGTGTTTTGTTTTTATGATTTTTGAGAAAATTGGAATATTGTAATGGAGAAATAAGGAGCTTTTCTTTTTTGCAAAAGATTTTTAATCTTTAATTGCAAAAATTAAATAAATTGTGAAAATCTTCATCTTGTAAAGCAAAATCATAAAACAATCTTTTATAAATTGTTTGTGATTTCTTACTATTATTAGTATATTTTTATTGACTTTTCTTCTTGGTCAGATTTGAGACCTATCTTGGAGAGATAAAGTGTTTTTTGAGATTTTAAAGCAAGATCAGCCTATTTTTAGAAGATTGATAGTGTGATCATAAAAGCATTTTTCTTTTTTCTTCTTTTAGGCAATTTTTGAGATAGTTTGAGGCCTTTTTCCTTGAGTTTTTTTTTGAGCTTGGATTAGGGTTTCTAGAGAGTTATGTTTTGAAAGACTTAGTCTTTTAGCTCTCCTCAATTAGTTCAGATCAAAGTTCCTGCTCTTATGCTATTTTGGAGTTGTGAACCTTGTACTCAGCTTTGATAGATTGACACTCTTTTAGTTCTAATAATACATTAGAGTTCTTTCCATTTTCTTTTCTCAAGACTGGTAATAGCAATTTGATGCTTTGTATATTCAAATTTGAAGTATTAATGTCCCGCTTTTATGAGTTTTCTACACAGGATTTCATGTTTTAGGTTATATGTTGTATTCAATACTCTGAATCTTCATATGAATTAATGATGAAATCATGTATTGGTGAGATTGTAGGAACCATTGTAGTAAAGGAATTGTTGTGAGTGGTAGGATTCAATTTCTGTCAGAAGTTTTAAATCAATCATCAGTTAGATTCAAATTTGTTTTCAGTTCATCTTTTTATGCATTTCCCTCTGAAGTTTTAGAGTAATATTTATCATTCAGAGAACCAGCTCACTCTGGAGATTCCTTCTTCGTTCAAATCACCCACATCTAAAGAAGGTTTCCATGTTTCAGTATTTTGTTGAATATTGCATTTAGCAGGGTGCAAAACTATTGACAACAACTTCTCTTCTAGTTTCATCAAGCTCAATTAACTCATCCATCTGTGTTGCATCTCGTCACAAATGTCAATGTCATATTCCTGAAAAAAATTGTAAATATTTATTCACTTATTATGGGGTATCTTTTCTTCCAACCCATATACCAGATTAAAAGGTGACTTCCCAATGACCATGTTAACTATAGTCCTATCTTCCCATCATGCAAGTTGTAGTTTTGAATCCAATGCCTTCTTGTTTTTCTCAAACATCCATTTGATGATCTTCATCAAACTCTTGTTACTAGATTCTACATGTACATTCCCTTGAGAGTCATAGGGAGATGAGTAAGAAATACATATACCATATTGATTGTAGAAATCAGTAAATTCTTCAAACCTAAAGCACATGGAACTATCAAAAATGATTCTTTCTAGGACTCTACATCTACTTATATGTTACTCATCAAGAAATCAATTACTAATTTTCTAGTTGCTTTCCTCGTGGGAATGGCTTCTACCCACTTTGTGAAGTAATGTGTGGCAACAAGGATCTAGAAGTGACCCCCACTTGACTTTTATGACATCTCTTCAATAAAATCGATGCCCCATTGTTGGAAAGGCTTGGGCTGAAACTAGCCTAAAGGGAAAATTACCATTTTTTTTAGCTTACTAGTAAATCTTTGGAAAGCATCACACTTCTTAAAAAATCTATGGGCATCTTTGAATACCATAGGCCACTAGAACCCTACTCTCGATATTTTATGAGTGGTTGTATTGGCCATGAAATGACCTCCACATGTTCCCTTGTGCATTTTAGTCAAGAGGTCTTCTGCCTAATCCCCATCTACACATCTAAGTAACACACCCTCTGGGCTTCTCCACTAGAGTTCACCATCAATAATGAAATACTTGATATCCTACAGTTTGAGAGTTCTTTCATTGTTAGGCATGCCTTCAGGGCATTGTATAGTCTATCGTTATTCTACAATTCTTTTGTACCATCCATAGGTTTGCTTGTTGCATATGGGTGCAATATTTTCATGTTCAGCTTGATTGATTTGATTGGATTTCAAGTTGGTCTTAGCCATAAACTTGTCCAAACCTTGACCTCTTACTATATTTTTAATTTGGATGTCAATGTTGAACTCTTGGATCTTATTGATCCACTTGAATCTCTGACCTATGATCTCCTATTGGGTAAATATGTCTTTAATTGCTGCACTTGGAACATAAGATACAATAGTTGCTCTAGTCATATATGGTCTAAAATTATTAACAACCTTTACTAGAGCATATGGTTGCTTCTCTATGGCATTGTATTTGAGCTCAACAGCTTGCATGGACTTGATAAAGAAAGCAATCAGCTGCTCAAATCCTTCATCGTTCTTTTGTAATAATACCCCTACCACTGTATGAAATGAAGCAAAGGTAAATAGCTGGAATGGCTTTGAATAATCAGGATATTTGAGGACAAGCACTTCCTTGATGACATCCTTTATGGCTTGAAAAGCATTAGTAGGTTCTTCTATCCATGATACCTTCTCTCCTTTCTTCAACATTTTAGAAATGGGCCTAACAATTTTAGAAAAATTAGTAACAAATCTTCTTACAAAGTTAATTTTCTCGAAGAAAGATTGGATCCACTTGACATTTCTGGGTTGTGAGATCTTATCTATAGCTACTACTCATTCAAGATCGATCCTAACCCCATATTTTGAGACAATATGCCCCAATAGCTTACCTTCTTTAACTCCAAAAGCACATTTCTTTGGACTCAATGAAATCCCATATTCTAAAGCTTTGATAAAGATCTTCTCCAAGTGATAACAATTATCCTCTTCCTTCTAGATGTGAGCAGTCTAGCCATCCTAATATATAGCAAGGAAGAGATCAATAAAATCTGCAAAGGCCATATCCATGGATCTTTGAAATGTTGTACCAACATTGATTAGGCCAAATGGAATTCTCACATACACATAGGTTCCCCAAGGCATGGTGAATGCAATATTGTACTGTTTGGATTCTCTCACCATGACCTAATTATAACCTGAGAACCCATCCATCATTGAGAGAAATTCACACCCTACTACCTTTTGCAACATTGTTTGCATGTTAGGCAATGGATAATTATCTTTCAAGGATGCCACAATGAGATTCTTGAAAGGTACACACATCCTTAGTTCACCATTCTTTTTCTTGAAATGATCTATAAGCTGAAAAATCTTGCATAAACAAAAAAATATTTTATTTTATCTTTTGTTGTACTTTGAAAGTGTTTAATTGTTTTCTAGTTATATTTTTGACAAAAAATATAGTCATAGAACTTTAATCCATTCATTGAGTTAAATCATTTAATCAAGAGCAAGATTCCTTAGTCGTGGGAGATCATTAAGACGATTTGGAGCTTGGGATTCTCCAATGAGTTGGTTTTCCCTTGAGTTCAATTTTGTAACTTTGATAGTTTTCCAAACCTAACATGGAATCACTCTCATCAAGCTATTCTTGTCAAGATAAATTCTTTTGAGTTGGGTGAGCATTTCAAGTTCAACAGGAATATCACCATGGAGTCTATTTATTAAAAAGGACAATTTAGTCAAACAAGGCTAGTTTCATATGGAAGATGGGATTATTTTTTCAAGTTGTTTCCCCCAAGATAAAGTTTTTTGAATTGAGTGAGCATACCCAGTTGTTTGTGTGTTCTCTGAAATGTGATTATTATAAAGATGCAATGGAAAAATATCTTTTTTGTTTTTTCCAGCCATTTGTGAGACAAAGTCTACACTCGTAAATGATCATCCTCACATATATTTGTCATTGATGGAACATATTTCTCTTCATTCATGTCAATTTTAATTTATATCTATTCTTGACCAAGTTGATAATATCTCTTCTTTTCGGCTAATGTGTGTGTTGGTTGCATAAAAGGGTTGGTCCCATTGAACTAATGTCCATGTAGCTAATTAATCTTAGAGTTATGATGAACTAGGCTACTTAAGAAAATGAAGAAATTTTATTTTTGTATGGTTCCAAATTAATGTTTTGACCATTTAAATATTAATTTACAAGATTATGAACGATATTTTATTTCCCGTAACATCAACATATTTGGTACTTTATTATTTGGAGCTTTTGAGGAGAATCTTATAACATGAAGTTTTGAACTAAAACCCATGACTATCGTATGTGGGGGTGAAATAAACATGGGGTTCAACCTATTAAATTAGCAAAAATTAGAAGATAGGAACATTGAATCTTTTCATTTAAAAATTGAGAATTTGAAATGATGCATTAACAAGCAATTATTTTTTGCAATGGTTTCTGGTTTTGATTGTGTGAGAATTTTTGCATCAATGTTTCGGATCACACTGTGTGATCCATCATTAGGATGAGAGCAATGCTAAAGGGATCATGGAGTGTGATCCGAAAAGTTGATGCAAAAATTCTCACACAATCAAAACCAGAAACCATTGCAAAGAACATTATGGATTGTGGAAACTTGATATCATTAAGCAATTCTTTGTTTAGTTCTTAATTATTATTTTTTACAAATTTATATAATATAAGATAATAGGTTAGAGTTTTTTAATTTATCTAACAAAAAAATATAAATAGTATTGACAATGATCCTATAAAATGTGAGCATAACATTTTCTAAGTGAATGATGTAGAATCATTTATAAGCTAAGAAACCTTATATAAATAAAGAATATTTTATTTTACGTTGAAAGTGTTTATTTCTTTTCTAGTTCTTGGATTTTTTACACAAAAGATAGTTATAGATCTCTAATCCCTTCATTTACTTAAATAATTTTATTCCAATTAAATTCTCTAATTATTTTTCATCTTTTAAAATTAGAAATAATAAGTAGACATAAAATATTCTTCCCAAGATGTTTAGATAATATGAAAAAAAAAAATTTAAAGAACAATTTATATTATAATGGTCTTATATCTTAAATTCATTTATTTATAAAATTTGAATTGATTATTCATTGAACAATAATGTTTGCATGTAGCCTACGATAATGCACAAATTACAAGTGTACCTATAGATCACATTCCTTGTTTCATTTTAAGAAAATGATTTTACTTCAAAATTGTGTTGGATAAATTTTTAAGGCATGTATAAGAAAAATTTAAAAAGTGGTAAACACAAAGTGTTGGAATCCCTTGCCACTATTGCAATTAATTTCTCTTGCACCCTACTTAGCCATGGTCTTGTTTCCATTAAATAATTTATAATCAACCTCTCCTAACCAATAATTAGTTTGAAGTGTAAGAATTGACAATGAATATCAACATAAGAAAATAATCCAACATGAGCAGTGTTCCCTTAGACTACATTGACAACCATTTCCTTCAATAGATTCTCCATATGCCAAAAAATAGAAGGTACAATCCATATCCAATATTTTGATATAAACATGTTTCACAAATATAGGACCTTCTAAGGCTATGATAAATATGGATTCAATTCCTTTACAACAAACCATCAACGTCATGTTTGAGATAAGTTAATAGACAAATAAATTAGTATATGTGTTATCATAAGCTTGGAGATAAGATTTAGAAAATATTAAAATCTAAATAGTGTTTTGTAAAGAGAAATGAAGATAATTTCAACAATAAAAACAATATCCTTTTTTTCCTTGTGTATTTTCTTTCTATTTCTCTACATATATAAGCCAATAATATTTTTTTCCTTATAATTGGCTAAAAATTACACACCATCTTTAAATCTAAAGAGTTTGGCTACACATTATATAGTTCCCCTTAGCTTGTTATGAGATAATTCCACCTCCCTCAAAGTTTGGCTAGTAGAATGTGATCAAGTGCAAGATGCTTTAGTCGTGGGAGATCATCAAGACTATTTGGATCTTGGGATTCTCCAATGAGTTGGTTTTCCATTGAATCAATTTTGTAACTTTGATAGTTTTCCAAACCTAAAATGGAATCACTCCCGTCAAGTTATTCTCATTGAGATAAAGTTTTTTGAGTTGAGTGAGCATGCTAAGTTCAATAGGAATATTACCATGGAGTCTATTTGTTGACAAAGACAATTCAGTTAAATAGGACAAGTTTCCAAGGGAAGGTGGGATTGTTCCTATCAATTTGTTTGCTACAAGATAAAGTCTGTTGAGCTGAGTGAGCATACCCAGTTCAATAGGTATATGACCATGGAGTATATTTCTTTCCAAATACAATTTAATTAAAGAGGAAAAGTTTCCTAGGAAAGGTGGGATTGTGCCTGTGAGGTTGTTTCCCCCAAGATAAAGGAATTGGAGTTGAGTGAGCATACCCAATTCAGTAGGAATAGTACCATGGAGTATGTTGTTTTCCAACTTCAAGTCAGCTAAAGAGGATGGGTTTCCTAGGGAGGGTGGGATTGTGCCTGAGGTTGTTTCCCGAAAGATAAAGTATTTTGAGTTGAGTGAGCATACCCAATTTAGTAAGAATATGACCATGGAGTATATTTCTTTGCAAATACAATTTAAAAATATAATAAGAGTTGCGGAAAGTTAGCCTCCTAACTCTTGTTTTGCAAGCACAATGTTAGACAATAATTATTAGCAAGTAAATTTAAAAATATAAGAAGAGTTGCGGAAAGTTAGCCTCCTAACTCTTGTTTTGCAAGCATAATGTTAGACAATAATTATTAGCAAGTAAATTTAAAAATATAAGAAGAGTTGCGAAAAGTTAGCCTCCTAACTCTTGTTTTGCAAGCACAATGTTAGACAATAATTATTAACAATTAATAAAATTAAGTTGTGATTATTAGTTTTAATAGAGTGTTTTAAAATGTAATGGGTAGCTTTAAGTGCTTTTAGGTATTTATGAAGTATTTTAAATTGTTAGAATACTTTTTTAATAATTAAGTTATAGTGTTATAAATTATATATAAAAAAAATTGGTTCTATTTTGAATTAAAAATTTGAATTTTAATAATGACAATAATAAATAAAATATATTTAAAATTTAAAATTATAATTAAAAAAATGTTCTTGTTATAATTTATTTATGATTATTAATTAGTCAATGTATTATTTATATATGTATTAGGCATGTCAATGTGAGTAATACAAATAGTTATAAATTACAAATGAATTAAGTGAGATATTTTACTTTTGTATGGTGTAATTAAATTCTTGAAGGACACATAATTGTGTATAGGGTGACAAAAATGTGTAAATCATAAGTGGAGTAGACACGAGATTTTGGTTCATTTCAATTTATAGCTTTCTCATTGCCCTACTTTTTTGTCTAATGGTCCAAAATGAGATAAAAAAATGTCTTCAAGTGAGCCATCTTTCTTATATCTCAATTTCACATAAAAATATTGGTCCCATCATATCTTAGCTCAAGGGTTAAAGGACTTAGTTGTGTTGGTGTTTTTTTAAGAACCAATCAGATCTCACCAAATGCCGATGAGGTTGCCAAACTCAATTCTCAAATACTTGCGAGATAATTGGCCAATGAACAAGATGAAGCTATAATGCTTCTTCTCCTACACTTTGGGCTCTACAAGACTCGGGAGGGTAATCCCACAATGTATATCTTATAACATTTCTAAACAATTAACTTATACATTATATAACAAATCACATATATTCCCATCAGAAGCTAAGTAGATGAAATCCTTCAAGAAATTGACACTTCCTTAAAAGAATTAAACACCTAAAGCTGAGAATTTACAATACAACACCAACCACAACAAATGTTAGATCAATTAAAGATTATTTATGAATGTTGTTCTCATATTAGATAACTGGAACCATGGAAAATACATATAATACTTAAGATTAGTGCCATATATGTGGGTGAGGAGTCAAAGAAAATTAAACTGTGAGGTAAATTCAATCCTAAACATCCATGATCTACGTGAGATTACTTTGCAATTCACAAATTAATAATCAGATTATATGACTACTTATCAGATCTAATAAACCTGTATACAAATTTATGATTTGATCAAAGCATTTTAACTGACCCCTTGAACCAGAACTAAAATAAAAACATACATCAAAGTGTAATGACAATGAATATTAATGAAATGATCCTTGATCAAAGTTTTCATTAATAACTCAGATACAAATTAAAGTGTTGGAAGGTTGAAATCACTGAGAGGAGGCATGACTCAGTGATTTATGAAAATCACAATTTTTTTTAAGTCAAGATTGTAAGTTTACTTTTGAACAACGAGAACATATGACAGTATGTGAAGCAAACTTAACTTTTAAATCAAAACACCAAATGACAATGCAAAAAAAAAATTGACTTGTGCATGAACAATATTGTATTTGCATGAACCATGAATCAAACATGATACATTAACAGGGGTGAAACTTAACTCTTTCACATGTATCAGAGCTCACTTTAAATCAGAGCCTTTTATGCATGAAATGTGTATTGATAGATATGAAAGATTGATATGAAATGTGGCATAAGATTGAAAAATATGAATTATTGATAATTGTAAATTTGACAACACATTAAAATCAGACTGATAAGAAAAGATCTTTACTTTATTCACTCAGAGCACAAACTCTTTCACGTATAGGAGCACCAACTCCACAAGTTACAATAGCACCAACCCCACAAAATATAGGAGAACCAACTCCATTACAATGTATAATAACAATGATAATGTTCTATCGATACCCTAGAAATGCAACTACAATCCTAGACCATCAATAGAAGACTATGAATATCCTCATTAAGCACATTGAAGAATGTTGTATATAATTGACAACATCTTCTTTTATACAAATAGCTGAGATTCAAAAGTATTTTCAATGTAAAACATTTTCTTGTCAGTATAAGAATAAAGCCTGATGTCACAACATTTCTCTTCACCATCATCAATCTGAGAGATACCAAAAATCCTTCTTAAAATAGAAGAAAGAAAATCTCTCTATACAGTTTTATAACTATAAACCAATGTGGGTTAGGGTTACAAGGAAAAACCCTAAAGATTTTTCAACTAACTCTTCCAAGAATCATATCTTCTCATGTATCTTTATCAAAATTTCAAGATTAGAATAACTGAATGCATTAACCCTTTATTTGTTTGCTCATAAATAATCAAGGGTTTTGAAAAAAATTAACCACTGAATCTTCATAACTAATGCCTCAAAAAAAAACATTAAATTGTATTTACCTTAATACCTGTTTAAGGACGAATGAAAATAAATAAAAACCAAACAAATCATTTCCAAACTTCCAAAATGAAGATCTTCATCTATTATCTTCCAACTTCCTCAGTCAACACTCTATCTTCTTCCACTGTTGAGCTCAAAAATCTACTAACACATCTTCATGGTGGCAGCTAGGGTTTCACATGTTTTCCACATTGGTACAATAATAACTTTTCCCTAAACTTGCTTCAATTATTTTGAAGACTTCATCAAAAATGATAATCATTTGAAGTCTGTTGTTGTTTGTAAAAAAAAAATGTTGACAACATTATGCTAATAAATCATTAACCCAATGTCAATTATGGTTGTCAATAACACCACTTAAGCCAAAAGATATCCTTGTCGATAAAAATAATAGTTGTTGTCAGTGTTAGTAACATGAATATTGTGACTTTATTATTTAATCTCATCGAATCGTATTTCCATGACCTTAATCAAAGACATTTACCTTCGGATTAAAATCAAATATAAGCCTTTATATGATGTTTCCCAATAACTTAGTCACTACCATGTGACTTTCAATTTGAAGTTATTTACCTTTGTAATAAAGCCTAAAGCTATCAACCTTATGAATAGGCTTTATCAAAAATATCAATAATATGTTTTTTGAATACGATACCATATATTATTGATGTCACTACCATGTGACTTTAACAAAAATAACCACCCAATATGCCAAGGTAAAAAACAATACAATGTGTCAAAAGAAACCAATTCAAACTCATAATATATACCATATTAAATGATTATTCAACGTTAATTATCATAGTAAGGTCCATATAGAAATGTCACCTTATAATGCCCAAGTAGAAACCATTGGCACAATGATATTGCTAAGTCAAAAATCCATGACATATGCAATAGAAATGTGCATAATCAAACACATTAAAATGTAACATATAAGACCAAATAACCTTATTTACCTGAGAAATTATTGTTTTTTCAAACTGAACCTACAAATGATCAATCAAAATATGATCAAACAACCTGTAACATGAAACCTCAAATAGAGCCTTCAAATGATCTTGGATAACCTGAGCCAATACTTGAATAATTTGTCCAATTCTTGAATAACCTATGCCAATGCCTGAATAACATGGTTAGTCCAACATAATCATGAACACTGAAAGAACATCATGTATCTAGTATATCCAAAACTGAACATCATGTATATCTTAAACTCATGTCCACAAAAGGATTCCACAAAGTATCATTGCCAACATCAAGAACACCTATCATCATGTAAAACCTAGCTTGTAGCACCCTAAAAAGTCAACACTATCAGTACCAATATGCATCAAGATCCCATCAAAATTATGTAAATCAAATCATATGCCACCAAGATTAGACCAACACTGTCAATACCAATATGCATCAAGATCCCATTAAAATAATGTAAATCAAATCATATTCCACCAAGATTAGACCATCCCAACTGCATAAAACATGAGCATGTATTATCCAAACTAGTTTTGTCATCAAGGACAAACATCAAGTACAAATCACAAACAAATGAGAGTCAACATAAACTTGGAGAGATGATAGACTCCAAAGATTTGTATTATCATTTAGATATGCTTAGAAACTATACAATTGACAAAATTCACTAACTAGACTTAAAGCTTAAGATAAAGACTTCAAAATTGTTCTCTCTATGTTCACCATTTGCATAATTTGGATCCAGAATTCAACAAGAGACCCACAATAATGGCCCTAAATTCCCTTTGATAAGAACAAGGGAGAAAAAACAAGCTTCAAGCCAAAAGTACACTTGTCATATTCTCATTTGACCTCCATGACAAAAAATCCATTTGCAGTTATATTTACACTTTCAAATGGAGGGAAAGACTATGAAAAAGAAATATTTCCACTCACTAAAGAAGATAGAGTTGCCTTCCAAAAGGAACTTTCACATATTATAATAGCTTTATAACTTCCTCCTTATCGACCAAAATAAACCATGTCCATGCCAAGTTAGCAAAGAAAGAGCACAAAAGCAATAGAAAGCAAGTGACTAATTCATCCAAATCATCCCTTGTGTCATCAAACTTTTTGATAAGAAGAGAACAATATTCTACAATACCTCAATCGAAGCCTAATCTGTACTACTTACAGGCTATGTATTTTTCTTCTTCTATCCATTACTCAACAGATTACTTATCATTAATGCACAAAAAAATATTAAATAAACTTCTCTAACCATGAATTATATTCATCATGAGTGGGCCATTGTGTACTCAACAAAATCTGCACTTTCTCATTATGTTGTGTGTACCTAGCATCAGTTAGTGCTCTTTCCTCCCTGACAAATACTTTCATCCCTGTTTCAACTCAAGCCATATTGTCAATATGAGAATTTAGCATGGAGTAATCAACTCCACTCAACATATCTTTAGCCCGAGGAAACCATCCTTCCAATTCATATTTCCAATTGGAAAACTCCATCAACTCTCCCTTATCATCAAATATTTTTGGCATACCATGCACATCCATGTCCCTGAACATTTTCAATTTATTTCCCTGTTGCATTTCTAACTTCCCATGGAAAGTTGTTATCTCACCGATCAAATCAATGGTTTGCAATATCTCAAGAATGTGAGTAGGGACCTCTGGATATTCATCAGCTTTAGGCATTATTTCCTTCAAGGTTTTCGCTCTACTGCTCCATTTACTCCATTCATCTTGGAAAACCTTCTAAACCTACAAATATTTAATGTTGGCATCAGGAATACTCTTATAAGCTGCCCATACCTCATCATCTTTTTTGACCAATTTGGTCACTCTATGTTTCAACACATCTTCAAAAATATCAATAGCCATGTTGTTGGTTTCCAATTTTTCCTTATTTGTGTGTTCCTTTTTTTCTTTCAAGGATTGATTTAAATCTTGAATCCTAAGGGATAAGGTTTCTCTCTCTTAAGTGGACAAATTTGAAGTAGAACTGGTTGGGGATGGTCAACCTCTTTGTGTAGTAGCCAACACTTTATTATTCTCATCCATCAACTTATTGTATATTTCCAACAACTTTTGGTAGTTGGCATATGTGATCTGAGTAGTGTCCACAATTAACATTGTAGCGTGCATCATCAGTTGTGCAGTTGCAGTAGTTGTCATCTTTGTTTCTCTGTTAACAATCATTGCTCTAATTTCCTTCTCTATAAATTGTATGACATTAGGTTTTCCTTTTTTTAGGCTCGCCAAAGACCAAACAACCAATTTATGCAGTTGGGGACTAAAATATGAACCAAATATCTTGTTGTCAAAAGCTTCCTCAGAAACTGAAGCATCGAGGTCTTTTCTAAATACATCTAATGCAATGGCAGATGAAAAGTCACAACTGGGTAGAAAAATGGAACCACTTCCTTTCACTAGTGCCCTTGCCTCTTCTAATGACATATTAGTTATTTCTTATTTTATTTTATCCTCTTTTTCTTTCTCAACTTCTTCTTACAAAGAAAGATCAAGTTTCTCCCTTGCTTCTTCAATCCTTCTTTTGATGTCAACACTTTTGGAATGGATGACAAATTCCCTAAATTCCTCAAACTTGATAAAAGCATCATCACACATAAACTTAGCACAAGATTTTCTCCTTACATCATCATCCTCAACCTCATCATATACCCATTTCAAAACCCTACTAGGTGGAACCATAATGTTTAATGCATCATTTCTCTCTTTAGGGAAATCCTGATCCACTTCCTGGTCCACTGGGTCATGTTCACTATATTCCTCTGAGAGTTGAGCCTCCCCAATATGCTCAATTTTTGGGTAATCCACTGATGGGGCTACAATAGACCGTCCAATAGTTTTACTTGATCTAACATGGAGGCTTGGAGTAGAAGATTGAGCCAGACGACTCCTTATCTAAACATCACAATTTTCTTTAGCAACTTTAGCCCCAATCTCATCTTGCTTCACCTTCTCAAAGAAAATCCTATCACTGAAATCACCAAGCATCAATTTTTCCTTTGTAAACTTGTCTTCCACTTTTGAATAAGGGATGACATATAGAGGGTTATCCTTTTTCATCATATCCTCTATTGCACATATCTTTATCCATGCATCCTTTCTTGCATTGACTTCCTCATCGGTAAATAAATTCCCAATTACACTTTCTTGAAAATAGAGTTGGTGAGCTCTTGTTCCTAATGACCTGGCTCTGCTTTGAGATGAGATTAACCCATTTGGATCATTGAACCTACAGTCATCCTAGTTCAACCTATAATTGTTTAGAAGGGAACCAAACCTCTCAATTTCTTCCTTTGAACTACAACTGAAGTATCCAAATGCACATCTGGATTCAAAAGAGAAGCTTTATTTAGACCTCTAAAATACTCTTTATCCATGGTATCCATTTACCACATTACTTCCATAAATCCTTGTGGCTATAACACATAAATGGGAAATTTGTGAGGTGGCACCGAGGTTCCATATATCCTAATTGTGGTGTACTTGGTATGTAGATACCAATCCCCCAAATTGAAATGGTACTTGGTGTCTTGTTCATGTTTTAGTGGCCTTATCATCTTCTTGACACCTTGTGAAATCCTTTGCATAGGTTTCAAGCCAAGTTGTTCAAGCACCAAGAACTTGAAAATATTGCAAAACATGTTATAATCAAAGTGTGGAAAATGTACATCCCAGATAAATGTCAACATCTACACCAGTAATTCATTATCATTGTCATCAAACTCTCTAAATTTTATATAATTCCTCATCAACTTCCTAATTTTCCATACTAATAGATGCATCAATAAAGAATAATGCCTACAGGACATGGATGATTGACATCCTTCAACTTTACAAGATCCTCATGCAAGTGTTTAGCAATGTAAGTGGCATAATCCCAAACCTTGTTTTGATATTTGTGTTGCATATCAATTGGAAAATTCATCAAGGAAATGTCCATCTTAATATCATACTCTTTATGCAGAACTTGAAAAATAGCATAATAAGTATTCTTGAAATAGTCTTCAAAGTCAACACAATCAAAAGGTTCCACCTTAGAAGCAACAAAAGGCACACCATTCATCTTCAATTCATGCCGCCTGTGAATAGGTAGCACACTCTTTCTACACCAAATTTTATTCTTCTCATATTCATTGTATAATTTGCAAAAATTAATGGGTTCGGAGGTAGATGGATTCAACTGGAAATCCTCAATTATCTAACTCACAGAATCTCCATCATGGAGAAAATATGAGGAAGCCTTTTGATTGTTCTATCATTTGGGTCATAACATCTGGCCAATTATGCTAACATCAAGTCTACCTCCACAAATACATTCAAGCACGCCAATTTTCCTATGTCGCATACCCATATGTTGCAGGTAGGGCAATTGGCTTCTCTTCATTTGAAAACATAGTAAAATAGGTCCCAACCACTTTGTGGCACCACAATATCACATATTCCAAAAGCAAAATCCTCAAAATGAGAAATCAAAATACCCTCACCATTCTTTCTCTTCCCTACTTTCTTTTTTATTTCTTGCTCTGGGTCCGAAGGGGGTTCTTCCATAAACCTAGGACGATATTTCTTAATAGTCCTTTACCTTTTGGGTGTACTTGTTCCATCAGGATGAGGTTGGTCGCTATGAGGTTTAGTACCCATTTTTGAGTGGGTTCTCTATCATTTTTAGCTCTAGAACCACTAGGTTGACTCATTATTACTTAGCAACAAGACTGGGGTTTTAATGATACTGAGAAATCACCTTGAGCAGCTTAAAACCACAAGGTTTGTAATGAAACCAACAATTCTATCATTCTTACCCCAAAATTTAAGAACAATACTTCCAATTCACCTTTAGTAGAGAAAATTATTGCCTTTAAACACAATAACCCCAACCACTTATAACATTTCCAAACCACCCAGTAAATAAACTGATTAAGGAGCCAGAAAATTAACTTACTTGGGAGTGAATTGGTTTCTCTTAAAAATTATCTCTATGTAGTGTTTTACTACTACTTCTTCTTGACTCAATGAATTTTCATGTCTGTGCCAACTGTAATTACTCAAAGAAGATACCAAACAATCTCTTTAATATCCCAACATTGAAGTGCATTCACCATTAATGGTTGATGGGTCATTTGCACGATTGAACTAATGGATAGTCATTCTGGTTTGAATCCCAACCATTGATCCTCTAGTTTTAAAACATAATCAATGGTCCCCTTTTACCATCACCCATGCTTTTAATAACAATGCTTTAAAGTAGCGAGGAGATCTCGAGAACATGCCACATAGCCATCCACTAACACATAATAAAAAATGGGCCCTTTTGCTCATCGTAGACTTGAGTGGGAGAAATACTTAGAAGTTTCAGCAATGGGCTCCTCCTAGCAATCCATTTGAGCAACTCAAACCATCGCATGTTGTAAAAGTGAACTCAAAGCTGGAAACATCTTTGGCGATAGGCAAAGGTAGTGATGAAATATGAATCTTACACATGGCCACCACACTACTTATTCTATGCTCCTTCCATCGCTCATCATTGAAGCTAGAAAAATTTCTAAAAAAATTCAGTGATGGGGTGATATAACACACTGCCATACCCATCACTCATCACAGAAGTGAAGCCAAAGGTTTAAAAAACTTTGGCGATAAGCGATATAAAAGGAAAATGTAACCCATCATTCATCACATAAGAGAACCTTCCAGCAAAGAGAACTTCAATGATGAATGGCAATTTAAGTGAATACGAACTCCCAAATGCAAATAAGATGTTTTTAAAGAGGGGCCATACCAAGTTAATGAGGCTCAAACCCTTAGGAAGAAAACATGAGGCCGACATCTTTCACCATGAAATATTTCCCACTCAACTATAATAAATATTAAAGCAATGAGGTGAACAAGGTAATTGATGAACTTAAAACAGGGTCGGTGAAAACATGACTCGAAGGCACAAGTTGTGACTTAGATGACCAAGAAATAGGTAAGATAGGTCACCCAAAGATTAAAACCTTCAAAGCTTAAAACCTCAAACATGCAAGAGAGATTTTAGAACTAAAACCCTAAACCCCACCTTGGACATGGATGCAACAGACCATTACAAGGCACATAACCAACTCAAATTTTCTAAAATTTTAGGAACTCTACCAGTGGCTCATGCTTAAGGACACATACCCCTAGTAGCTATGGAGAGAAATAGATCTCTTGGTGAAGCATACCAACATAGAGAAACCTAAAAACCCAAGAACTTTCCTAAACAAGGCAAGTAGACACAACAAAAAGCAAACACACCAATCCTATGTACACTAATTACAAAGATATACAATTTCATGGAATAATAACCTATTTCATGAGAAATAGGACTTTAGGAATTGTCCATGTACTAGCAGTTCTAGAATTTCACCTATCAAGGATTACAAAAGGTATGAGTCCTCCCCATGCATATTTGCAATTAGATATGGCCCAAGCCATAAAGGATCAAACTTTCCATGTTTTCCTTTGTATTCCATCCTTGCATTCCACATTAAGACCATGCATCCAACTTAAAACTTCCTTTCAATGGCCTTTTATCATACAGGTGTTTGACTTGAAGCTATAACCTCTCATTTCTTTTATGAGATTCTCTTCTAGTTTCATCAAGCTCAATTAACTCATCCATCTTGTGTTGCATCTCATCATATTATTGAACAAATTTGTACATCTTTATCAAGTTATTATGGGGTATCTTTGCTTCCACCCCATATACCAGATTAAAAGGTGACTACCTAATGATCATTTTAACTGTAGTCCTATCTTCCCATAGTGCAAGTTGCAATTTTGAATCCCATGCCTTCTTGTTTTTCTCAATCATCCATTTGATGATCTTCATCAAACTCTTGTTACTGGATTCTTCCTGTCCACTCCCTTGAGGGTGATAGGGGGACAAATGAGAAATACATATACAATGTTGATTGCAAAAATTAGTAAATTCTTCAGACCTAAAGCACATGGCATTGTTAGAAATGATTCTTTTTGGGACTCTGAATCTACTTAATATGTTACTCATCAAGAAATCAATTACTACTTTTCTTGTTCCTTTCCTAGTGGGAATGGCTTCTACCCACTTTGTGAAGTAATCTTTGACAACAAGGATCTAGGAGTGACCCCCACTTTAATTTTTTGACATCTCTCGAATAAAATAAATGCCCTATTATTGGAAAGGGGTCTAGGCTAAAACTAGCCTAAGGGGAAAATTACTAAAAAAATTTAGCTTACCAGTAAATATTTGAAAAGCATCACACTTCTTAACAAACCTATGGGAATCTTTGAATATCATAGGCCACTAGAACCCTTCTCTCAGTATTTTATGAGTGGTTTCCTTGGCCATGTAATAACCTCCACATGCTCCCTTATGCATTTTAGTCAAAAGGTCTTCTTCCTATTCCCCATCTACACATCTGAGTAACACACCCTTTGGGCTTCTCCACTAGAGTTCACCATCAATAATGACATACTAGATAGCCTACAATTTGAGATTTCTTCTTTCATTATTAGGCATGCCTTCAAGGCATTGCATAGTCTAAAAGTATTCTACAATTCTTTTGTATGATCCACAGGTCTGTATGTCGTATATGAGTGCCACATTTTCATGTTCAACTTGATTGATTTAATTGGTCTCCAAGTTGGTCTCAACCATCAACTTGGCCAAACCTTGACCACTTACCATCTTTGTAATCTGGATGTCAATGTTGAACTCTTGGATCCTATTGATCCACCTACATCTTTGACCTGTGGTCTCCTATTGGGTAAAGATGTCTTTAACTGTTGCACTTGGAACATAAGCTACAATAGTTGCTCCAGCCATATATGGTCTAAAATTCTTAACATTCTTTACTAGGGCATATGCTTGCTTCTGTGTGGCATCGTATTTGAGCTCAATAGCTTGTAGGGACTTGCTAAAGAAAGCAATAAGCTGCTCAAAGCCTTCATCCTTCTTCTATAATAGTACCCCTACCACTATATGAAATAAAGCAAAGGTAAATAATAGAAAGGCTTTAAATAATCAGTAGATTTGAGGACAATCACTTCCTTGATTACATCCTTTATGGCTTCAAAAGCCTTAGTAGGCTCTTCTATCCATGATACCTTATCTCCTTTCTTTAGCATTTTAGAAATGGGCCTAACAATTTTAGAAAAATTAGTAACAAATATTCTTACAAAGTTAATTTTCTCGAAGAAAGATTGGATCCACTTGACATTTCTGGGTTGTGAGATCTTATCTATAGCTACAACTCATTCAAGATCAATCTTGATCCCATATTTTAAGACAATATGCCCTAATTTAGCTTACATTCTTTAACCCCAAAATCACATTTCTTGGGATTCAAAGAAATCCCATATTCCAAAGCTCTGGTAAAGATCTTCTCCAAGTGAGAACAATGATCTTCCTTTTGGTTGTGAGAAGTCAAGTCATCCTAATATATAGCAAGGAAGAGATCAATAAAATTTGCAAAGGCCACATCCATGGCTCTTTGAAATGTTTCACTAGCATTGATCAGGCCAAATGGCATCCTCACATACACATAGGTTCCCCAAGGCATGGTGAATGTAGTCTTGTACTGTTTGGATTCTCTCATCATGACCTAATTATAACCTGAGAACCCATTCATCATTGAGAGCAGTTCACACCCTATTACCTTTTGCAACATTGCCTCCATGTTAGGCAATGGATAATTATCTTTCAAGGATACCACATTGAGATTCCTTAAATCTACAAACAACTTGAGGTCATCATTCTTTTTCATGACTAGAACCAAGTTTGAGACCCATGACGAATGTCTTATTAGTTTAATAATCTCGACATCTCTTAACTTTGTGAGTTCTTCCTACATTTTTGGTTGCAAAGTGGGATTTATTGGCCTCTATTTTTTCCTAAAAGGTTTTACATCAGGTTTCAAATGGATTTCATTTTGGAATAGATCTTCCCTGTAATCCTTTAGGTCATCATAAAACCAATAAAATGTGTTTCTATACTTTCTTAACAGGGCAATTAACATGGTCCAAACATGTGGTTTCATCTTCTTCCCTATGTACACCTTTTTGGGAGAATTCTTTGCTCCAAGATTTATTTCTTCTAAATATTCCTTATGGGAAGATGCTTTCTAAACATTTGATTTGTTAGAGCCATAAAAGACCCTCTCTAATGCAACCAGTCCTTTGGGAATCTTATTGGTTTTCAATTGAATTACCTCATTCCCAAATAATGTTTCTTTTCCATCAACCTCAACCACTAAGTTTTTGTGGATTTGACCCATTTGGAATGACCTCTGATGAAGAGGTTGAGAGGTATGATAAAGAATAAGGATAGGTTGACTTAGAAGGTAGACTCATCCATGCCTTAAATGAGATTGATAAGCTAACTAAGAGTCTTGAAGAATGTAAGAAAATGGTGATCAACTTGAAGATGCGGGTAGAAGAAGCAAAGAGAGTAGAAGATGTAGTTCAGACTGAGCTATAGTCTAAATCGAATGAGTACATGAAACTGGAAGAAGAAATAGTGGCCTTGAGAAAAGAATTAGAAAGAGCTAGAGAATAGATTGATGAAGGCCTAAAATTGAAAGGTGGCTCTAAGAAGTTAAATGAATTTGTGAGATTATAAAATCCATCTAGACTGTGATCAATACCA
Organism: Sequoia sempervirens; assembly: GCA_007258455.2. Taxonomy (NCBI): domain Eukaryota; kingdom Viridiplantae; phylum Streptophyta; class Pinopsida; order Cupressales; family Cupressaceae; genus Sequoia; species Sequoia sempervirens. The sequence goes on from VDFB02152645.1 coordinate 138,277, forward strand.
AGAGTAAATATTGACCTTGGTTTTGAGAAGGGAAAGAGTCCCTCTACCAGTGCTTCTACGAAACTATGTGACAAATTTAAAGTAGAAGAAATGGGTTGCACAAAGAATGAAAATGCCTCTAGAGATGAAAAACTAGATAAGGATGTTGTTGCTAAGATGAAGAAGCCAGCTACTAAGAAGAAGAAATTTGAGGAAGAAAGGAGACCTTCTATAAACAAGAAGAAGAATACTTATTCAATTTTTTCTTATAAGAAGAAGAAGCCTATAGTAGATAAGAAGATGAAGAGGCTAGTTCTTGAAGGTTTGAAGAAAAAGTAGCACACAAGAGGAGTTGATGTAGATAGAGTCACAAGGATGAGATATATGAAGGAGTCAAGTCAAAGAAGATGACTTCATCCTGCACAAAGAAACTATATGACCAGGTACTCCTCATGTTTTTATGGATGTTGTTATATATGTAATTAGTTTGGTCAGAGGTCTTGTGAATGTAGAGCTGCACCTAGAAGGAGCACAAAATATGTAAATAAAAATTCATTTTCTACTATTGTAGATATGAATGTAATGTGCATTAACTGCAACAATTTTTTTCACATTGCTAAAAGTTGTAGATTAAACCATGTAAGACCAAAAGCACAAAGTAAGAAGAGGAATACATTCCCAAGAGTGAATAATGTTTCACTTGTTTCTAATAATAAGGCTGACAAGATAGAATAAGAACATGAAGGTGTGGAGAGTGAAAGGTCAGTGGGAGGCACCAAAAGTGGGTGCTTCTACCTCACATCACTAATCTCAGTGATTGAGCATGAGTCCAAGGGAGCTTAATTGGTATTTCATTCATCCCTAGAAATGGAGAGAGAGATCAATTTAGGTAAAACATGTTCAGGTATGTGCAAGATCATCATGGAAAAAATAGGCCCTTAAGTGGCAAAAAATTCAAAAAATTAGACGTAAAAATTTGAATAAGGTATGTATATTATTTCAAAAATATGTAAGAATAGAATCTGTAGAAAATTGAATGTAGTTTCTAAACTACTAGGTTTTTAAATCTATTTGGTGAAAATTTGAAATTTCAATGCATTAGTACTTAAATTTGGGGAAAAATAAGTAGGTGTCTATTTGACCACCCTAACCAAATAAAATGATAATATTTTTTTAATATTTTAGATATATAGAGGACTCAAGTCCCATGATGCATACTTTTGTAATTTTTTTCCAAGTAAATAATTAATTATGATTTTTTATTACAACTTTTAAAATATATAAAAACGTGTATGTCGACCACTTTAACTTGGTCAAAACTTCATGAAATTAAAAAAAAAAATTAATCCTATAGTATGCAAAGCATAGAATATGACACATGTTTTGGATTCAAAAAATGTGATACTGTTTGAAAGCTATAGAAGTTTTTAAATCAACCTATCAATCAGGACTTTAGTCGTAATTCAAATAGAAAATGATTAATAATTATTTATTAAATTCAAAGTAAAGAATAATTTATATTAGTGGAAAGTTGAGAATCTCCTTTAAACCCTTTTCGTTTCATCAATTTTAGGTAAAAAAAAATTGTCAGCCACATACCCTACAAATACTCATCATATCGCCACTTTTTGGCTGATCATGATCTCGCACATACCTGTTCTACAAATTTCTAATGACTTGATGGTTGTAGATTATGGTCACATTCTTTCTCTTTGAAATTCTCATCAAAGGGTAAGAATATCACCAAATAATGGATAGTTAACTGGAGCAATTGATATCAACAATTGGTATCAATTTTTTTTAAAAGAAAGTGGTGTAAATGCTTTGTTAAGAGAAATGATTCTTTCGTGCAAGAAGAGGAGATATGGCTAAGGAGGATTTGTTCTATATATATTGTTTCTAAATTGGTATCATACCAGTGTAATTTGGTTAGGAACATTCTAGTTGGTATAGAGCCCTAAATGAAGCTAATTCTCAAGTATGTTGAGAAAAGAATGGAGAAAGGTCTTAGGGGGAGCTGCTATTGGTATCATATCAGTGTTATACTTGGTACATTGTATTTTAGAATGTTATTGGTATCAAGACATGATATCACCAATTGGTGTCAATAATATGATTCAATTGGTATAAAGCATGAAATAGACTATCTATAATTGGTATCAAACCTAACTGATCAGACTATGAATGACACTTCAACTAGAATTAGATACTGGTAATTGGTATAGAGGAGTTGAAGCATATGGTTTTCCATTACAGTCAAAGGAGAGAAGCAATTGGCATGAGAGTAGAAATTGTCTTCAACCGGTATCAATCAAAGGGGGAGCAAATTCCTTTTTTCCATTGCTAAGGAAAAATAAAGGTTGCAGTAGCATGGTGACTTGAGCAAGATGTTAAGGAGTGTGACCCTTTTCCATCGATGTCAAAGAGGGAGATAGTTGTGCAAATGCTCAAAACAATTGAGCACGGGGGAGAAAGTTGTGCAGTTGCTCATAAGTATGAGCAAAGGAGAAGGTATGTCAAAGGGAGAGAGTTTAGAGCTCAAATGCTATCCATCATTGGTATCATACCATTTGACTTTTGAGGATTTAGTTTTTCCATCAATGAAAAAGAGGGAGATTGTTAGCATATTATTGTCATTAATGTCAAAATGGGAAATCATGTAAGGGAGATTGTTTGCATGATTAAAGAGGATCAAAGGTGAGATGGACCCAATCTAATAAAGGAGGATGTTGGAATTAATGTAAAAGTGTCATTGATGACAAAGGTTAAAGTTGTGCTATGCAAGTGTTGAAGAGATTGTAGAAGTTCAGACCTCGGGTCTCAGTCTTACAGTATATCACTTGCTAAGGAAGGAAGGTGTTTGGAGTTAGTCATTTTCGACTATGCCTCCAAGGTTTTAGGCATCGAGCCTTGGTCATATCTCTTACCGAGTCCCTTAGAGTGATGAAGTAAAATCTATTAAGTCCAAAGTATTTTGGACTTTAGACTTCAGAACTATAACTTACCATGGTGTTCAAAGTTGGCAAGATGGAATGGTGTTTCACACTTTAGAGTTTTGCAAGTATAAGTTATGGTCTGTGATAAATGTGAAAGGAGGTAAATGGAAAAGGGTTAGATCGATGGCTAAATTTTGATAGGAGAAAGAGTGAATTTTAGAACTTAGAATTCACATATACATCTTACCTTTGTGTTCGAAGGAATGGAGTATGGAGTATGCAGCACCTACAAACCTTGACCCCTAAAAAGGCTTTAGAGTTCATGGATTGAGAGGGAGGTTTGCATCTTTCTGCAAGGCATGTGTAAAGGTGAATTTCAATGGAAGCTACTTGGATGTCCCTTCAACACAACGATGTAGAAGGTAATTTAAGTTTCATCGGCATGAAAAGTGCCTTTCAGTGGGACTTGTCTTGGAGTCCCTTTGATAGCCTAATGACTATCTCATCAGTAGGATATTAGCACTTGTTTTGGTAGGAGTCTGGAAGGACTCCCTTCAATGGTGTGATAAGGAGAAACATAAAATCATTGAAGGGAGTTACATGGTTTTCCCTTCAATGTAGTGATGATAACCTTCATTGGGTGGATAAAGTGATGTCATGAGGACTATGAAGCTAGTTTCTTCAACACTTTGATTGTGGGTCCAACAGACATGTGTGTGGATGAAAAGATGGATGACATGTGGCAATGAGGTGGAAGGAACATGGTGTAAGATGTCACATTGATACGTGGCAATAATTTATGAGGTAGGTGACATAATCAAAGGTCTTCATCAAGAAGACTGATGGATGTCAATGAGACTTGTTAAGGTGTCCTATCGACATTTTGATAAAAGCTCCATTAGAGAGAAAGATTTATTTTAGTGGGTTATTTAGAAATCCCTTTGACATAGTGATACAATGGCGATCACTTGGTGGGACCCAACTGGAAGTGACATAGGAGGTAGGTGATGTGTAACAACAAGTGGTGAAAAAATATTGGTTGCTTTGGAAATTCACTTCCTTGTTGTGAATTACATGGCGATGTTCTATCAAGTGGATCCCATGGTTGGAAATTTAAGCATTTGAAGTAGATCGAAGAGAAGGAAAAATTTTAGTAGGACTAAATGATTGGTCTCTTTGATATTTCAACAAAGCTTCATCTAGAAGAGACTTCACCTCATCAAAGAGAGGTGACTTGGTTTCCTCTCGACCCAACAGAGTCATGGACAATATCTAAGTTTGACCTGATTGGAAGGTGATGGTGATAGAAGATGATTTATGTCGACACATGGTAAAAGATTATTGATCAATAGATAAATCACATCCTTGTTGAGAGTTATGTGGAAATGACTTGGTGGACCCTAACCATGGAAAGAGGTATATAAATGAGATCAATGGTGGATATCAAGTAGCAAAGATCTGATGGTGATACCAATAGTTCCTCACATCATGGATTGGATCTTGGTACCCTAAGTTTGAATATGATAAGTGATAGGCATAGGATGAAGATCAATGGTAATAGTCTAATTGAAGCTAATCCAACAATAGTGATTTAAAGAAGCCATGATAAATGGAGAATGGAGGATTATGGTGAAAAGATAAAAGATTGACAACCACCATTCAAACACAAAGATTTCAAACCATGAAGATCGTGTGAATAGGGTTTCTCCTAGTGAATGATATTGTGAAAAAAATTAATTTGTTTAATTGTTGTATTGGCTATTCGAGTAGTGATTTTATCTGTTAAGCAGTAGAATAGTTTGCAAAGGGGATGAAGATTAGAATTAGATAAAATGGACAGGAGAATCTATTTAATGCATATCAAACTCTAGGGTTTGACAAAGAGCTAATTTTGGAAAATTCTCTATAATAGAATTAAATGTTATGTGGCTCGATGCCAAGTAAGGAAATATCTGGTAAACCCTATTAGATTTCTTGATGATAAGTTGGGTGATGGTGTGTGGCTCAATGAATAGGTAGCTTTCTAGTGAAGTTAGCAAGTGAAGGAAACCCTAACAAAAAGTTTGAGATGATCTGAACAGTGGTGAGAATCTCAAGGTTGAGATTGTAGATTGGTGGAGTCAAGAAAAGGGATAATCAAAGAATTTTCAAAGTTGTTGTTGTATGTGAGTCAAGGGATAATAATCTAGAAGAGAAGAGAGTGTTGAACAGAGACATGTATAGCTGAATATGTAGCAGAGGTAGAGTGTGAAGAGATAGGATAGTGTATTAGACAGAGTATGCACAATTGATATATGAGTAGAACCCAATCAAAAAGCAACACATCATCAAGGGTTAACATTCAAGGTGTAGACTATAGTGCAAAAAGAGAAGAGAGGTGTAGAATTGTGTAAGTGATTTAAAGAATCCATGATAAATGAAGAATGGAGGATCATGGTGTGAAGATAGAAGATCGAAGATTAGCATTCAAACACAAAGATGTCAAACCATCAGGACTATGTGAAGATGGTTTCATCTGGTGAACAATACTATGAACGAATTTAATTTGTTCAACTGTTGCACTAGCTATTCGACTAGTGATTTGATCTTTTAAGCAGTGAAATAGTTTGCAAAGGAGATGAAGATTAGAATTAGATAAAATGGATATGAGAATGCATTTAATGCATATTAGACTCTAGGGTTTGACAGAGAGCTAATTATGGAAAAAAAATTGTAACAGAATTAAGTTGTGTGGCTCGATGCAAGGTATGGCGATATCTACTGTAGACACATAAAATTGACCTAGGCCTACAAGTTCTATTTTTATTTGTATTTCTTCTTAACATAATTAAAATATTTAATTATGTTCTATGGTCCAATTTCAACTATTAATTAAATAATTTTCAATTATTTAATTAATTAATGTCTTTTATTCCTCCTAACTATTTAAATAAATAAATTATATTTATTTTGCTTAAATAGGTCACTAATTTCCTGTCTCTCCATAATTAAATAAATTCATAAATTTATTCAATTATCCTTTGACTATTATTTCCTCTTGATTATTTAAATAAATAAATTCTATTTATTTATTTAAATACGTCATTAATGTCTAATTTCCTCTTATGATTAAATAATTTTTTATAGTTTATTTAATTATTATCTACCATGGCTTTTCCTAATTTTAAATAAAGACATTTATTTAAAATTATCCACTTTCTAGTTTTCTCTCCAAGTAAATAATTTAAATTAATTATTTACTATCACATGGTCCCACCACTTTTGAATCAAACTAATTTTTAATTCAAAAGGTCAACTTAGTCATCTTGTCCATTGAGCCATTTATTTCAAATTTCACCCTAATTTTTCCCTAACCCTAATTGTGGGTTGTCACATTTAATTTTAGCCATTGATCTTAGGCCATTTCTCATCCAACAATCTTGGCCATTAATCTAAAATTGGTTTTTCTATAAAAAGGAAATTTTAGCCTCATTTGACACACTTCATACAATTCATGCTTTAGAAATTTTCATGCTTTGGCTATTTTCTACATACTTTAGGTCTGCTTCATACTTGCATACCTGCATTTAAGTCTTTTTTTGATAGAATCCTTCAATATTTTCTTAGGACATTGTCATAGTCATAGGTTTCTCATCAAAAATCTGAGGGCAAACATCAACTTGTAGAAAATGGAGAAGGTGTAATGAAGGTAATTCATGGAGGACATGAAGACTTGGTGAGATTGTTCTTTTTTTTTATGTTTTCTAACTCCATTATTGTTCATTGTTTAGTTAGGGTTTAGTTTGTTTATGCTTTATAATGCTAACCTAAAAATTTTCCTAAGTTACATTGGTGAACCCGATGCCAAAACACTCTTTTTTGTAGATTTCCATACAATTTTTTAATGTTTTTGCAAGTACAGGTATAGAATGCCTCATCTGCAATTTTTTGAGCCACAATCATTGTGTCGCGATGCATTCACTCTATAGAACAACGCATTTGCAGTCCCAACCTGGATTTGATAGACAAAAAGCCAAATTTGACTTTCTGAGATGCATCTATAGGCCCTAGAGACGCATTTGACTATCACGGCACATTTTCTTTGTGAAACGATGCATCTTTTTGGTAAATTCTAGCTTTCAATTTTTTCACGCATTTGATTTGTAGAACGACACATTTTCTTGGTAAATTTTTTTTGGGTTTTTATAGAATTTTCCAAATTTCTCTTTTCTATTTAGTAGGTTAGAGATTTTAGGGTTACTAATCTGGTTGTTTAAGTATGTGGCAAGTTGGAAAAGTAGTCTAACCTTTGTTTTTTATTTGTTTTAAGCATTATAGAATCATAGCATAGCATAGTTTAGCATGTCAGCATTCCATATCATGGCCTATCCATCTCATATCATAGTTTCAATAGTGTTCATAATCCACAACCCCTGTGCATAATTTATAGCCCCTGTGCATATTCGTACATCAACATTTCACTCCACTGACATATAGGATAGAGAAGGTTTGCATACTCATTCTTCAAGTTGCCATTCTGAGAAGCTTTGCTTACACAATCTGAGAGCAGCAGCTTTGTAATACCCCTCATACTATTTAGACTTATTAATTTCTATGTGTTAACTTGATACGTTGATACTATGATGATACTCTATATGTTGTTTGGATTTGACATTTATGTGGTTTTGATTGATGCTTTGTAACAGTGATTGTCTGTATTGTTGTTTGGTGTGTGTGGATACGTGGTTTAGTTAATTGTTGCGTGTGACATCATTAGTATGATTTATGATACTCGATGTGTTTATTTGGATTATTGTTTATTCAAAAATATTTTCATTAATGTTTATATGTCAATGTGATGATTCTATGGCGATGTTATTTAATTCAGTATTATTTTATGATGCAATTGTTTAATAATTAGTTATGATGCAGTAGCTAGGTATCATGTTATCTTATGAGTAATTTGGTTAGAAATGTTAGTTCATTATTGGTATTGTAATTGTTAGAATAGAGTAGGTGAGAGGACAGTGTAGCATCACTCGTTCACGAGTGCCCTTCTACACTGCAATTCCTTCTCATGATAGGATGTTTGATTTTATATATATACATGTGCTACTTGACATTTATTTGGATGCAGGATTGCAAGAATAAGTCTCGATTCCACCTGCTTCGGCAGGACAGGGCAAGCAATAAATTAACCCAATGGGTAAAAATGTTGAAAAAGGGAGTAGGTTTGGAAGTGTTCCCGTCCCAAGTCCGTCGTCTGTTGTGAGTTGATTGTGTTATGACTGAAGTTTTCATTCTCGTTGATTGTGTAGTTTGATTGTTGAAGTATACATTTTATTTATGGTTCATGTTTATTTAATTAACCTTATTTTATATGATAATTGATTAAGTTGTCTAGTTGTTTTGATTTAATTGTGAGTTAGTAGAATGTTAAATTTAAATATATTATAAATTAAAAAGTGATGTAATTTATTAAAAGAGTAAATAATTATTCTAAATTAATATTGTTGATAATAATTAAATTTAAATAAATATTGTTGAAGATAATTAAATAATATCTTTTTATTAATATTAAATTAGCAAATCATGTATAGATAATATCTTGATTAAATAAATTATTTAATTAAAATTTTAGATAAGTGTGCTTTTAAAAGCTGAAAAAAGGACCAATTAGAAGAGGGGATTTTTGAGAAAAGAAAGCAGAAAAGCTTTACTAATATTATTGATTCTTTTATTATTTTGATGAGGGATTCACACAGGGAAGTTTGGGGGCTCTGTTGTTTTTGGATCTGGAAAAGAAACATAAAAATAAAATAAAAGAATTTGTGTTGAAAACCTTGGAGAAAATAATTGATTTAAAGATAGATAGATTCAGAAGAACGTTGAAGGCAGAGGATCGAGAAAAGAGAGCAGTAGGAGGAGATCGAGAGGAGGCTACAGAAGGGTTTCTTCTTCAGACGAAGGACTCCAGGTTCCATAAAATTTATCATTTATTTTTATTCATTTTTATTTCTGTAAAGAAAATCATGTATGTAATATTTTAAATCAATAGTTTGTTTGAAAGAGGGTTTTGTTTGGTTGTGTTATATTCTTGAATGATTTCTATTGAAAACTATATTAAATCTTCTGTAGAAAACTTTCATTGAACCTGTTCGAAACTTTTCAATATAGGTTAGTAGTGAAAATTTATTGTTGAAAATAAAACAAAAACCATCCTTGATTGAAGATCGAATTTACTTGTCAGATCTATTTTGTGATTATTGAAAAATCTTTTAAAAAGCTTTATGAAACATAGTGGTGAAAAATAATTATTTTGAGAGAGAAAATCCCTTTTATTTTTCATTATATTTGTATTTTCAAATCTATACTGAAGGAAAACAATTTATTTATCTAATTTATTTCTGAATCTTCTCATGAAAATATATATTTATATATATATATATATATATATCCTTCTATTCAATCAAATATATTATACTATGTTTGATCTCTTGTTCTGAATAAAAAATATATATATCTATAAAAAAAATTAAAATTTTTGATCATGGATTTCTTTGTTTCCGTGCCCGAACTGGGCGATGGAAATTATATAAAAAAAAAAGTCTTATAAAATAAAATAAAATTTATAAAATTTATAAAAATTATATTAAATGAATTTTTTTGGGGAATGGGGGTTGGCTGAGGCCGCACCACCCATGGCCCCACTGTGGGATGCCGCCACAGTTGTTGGTACGCCTGTGGGGGCCGCGGCCACCACAGACTGTGGTACCACAGCTTGTGGGGGCTGCGGCCACCACTGGCTGTGGTGGTACCACAGCCAATGGGGAGGGTTGCGACCTCCCTTGGGAGGTACGCAGTACTCCCTGTTGGTAGGGTAGTTGTAAAGTTTTTTTTTATAAAATTAATTTTCTTTTATTATTATCATTGTTGTGTCATTTAATTCGATTATAATGTAATTCAAATTCAAGTTCGGGTTTAATTCGATTATAATGTAATTCAAATTCGATTTCGTGTATATATATATATAATTTTTTTGTTGTGATTTTAGAAATTTTAAATAATATACTTTTATAAAATGATATAATATTATTTTTTATTGTTATTTTATGAATTCTCAATAATATATTTTTATATAATGATATAATTTATAAGTTTATTATTTATATATATATATAGTCTTTTGTTGTGTTTATGAATTTTAAATGATAATTTTGTGGGAATTGCAATGTTATAGCGTAGTTGTGCGAACGATAATTAAATTAGGTGTTTGAAATTGAATTGAATCAAATTTTCTCGAGTAGTTGATTTATTTATTGGGGAAATTTGTTGTTTATTTAAAGGAGTTTTAGGGTATTGATTATGTATTGTTTCCTCGAGATTATGCATTTTATTTGATTTTCTTCAAGTTGGGTTTAGGTCATGTAGAAAACTCTTGAGTTAACTTATTCAATTATAGGATTCAAAGTTGTGTTTAGAACTTCCAGAGGCGGGGTTTTCTAGTATGAATTGTGATCTCGTACTTGACGGTTGGTCTAGGATTCAACCCTGGTTATGATTTAGTGCTCTTGGATTGTACTATTTGTGGTTATGTTCATATGTGATGGCGAGATGGTTATGCCTCGCGGAGGATTCATGTGTTGGTTCAATTATGCTTGTGATACAATCCTTTGGTATTTGGATAGTTTGTGTTTGAGTGTCTAGAGGGAGTGGCTCTTGTGGGGGCCAGCGCACAAAGGGGCTGTCAGGGTAACCCACATAGAGTTAGTTTAATCAGTGATAACCTAAGTAATAAACCATGGGTGGGGATTAAACATTAACAAGATAATTGTGAAGCCTCATCCGCCTAATAGTGCTATCACATACTAAAGGGGACTGAGAAGGCCGTGGTTAGCAAGGTCATAGCCTTGTCTTCACGAAAGGTTAATGACTCCGCATGAGTAACCCTATGGAGCGGCGCCTTGAGATAGGTTGTCAGGAGAACCATAGATGGAAGCGGCACCTTAACTTGGTTGTCTGGAGAATCCATGTAGAGATGGAGGTGGCACCTTGTGATAGGTTGTCTGGAGAATCCATGTGAAACCATGCGATGACACTCTCGTCTAACACTCTGTTTGTGTTGATTTACTGAAGTCCTCTGGAAGTGATTTATTGATTTGTCTTTGGTTATTATTGGAAGTAGTATTTGATATTATGTCCTGAGTTTTGATATTATGTCTTGAGTTTCATTGATTGTTGTGATTATGACTTGTTGTTATGTTCTTAAGTGGTTTGTTGTTGTGCCTTTTGGATTTGTCGTTGTTAAGTTTCTTAGTGGTCTTTGATGTTAAGTTGTCTGTTTGGAGTTAGTTTTGTGTTATTGTTAGACGTGCTTGGTCGGGGACTCTTCCTTGTCTACTCTCAGCACAGGGGTGGTTGGGTGGAACGTGCTTCGCACCCCGTTGGGTTTCCCCTTTTCTGTTTCAGATGCATCTTTTATTGCAGGGCTCTTTGGTGGATGTTGATGATCCAGTAATTCTTTGTACCAGATGTATGTTATACTCCTGATGTAATATAATCATTGATGTATTGTCTCCCACGTGTGTTGGGATGACCATGTTGTAAATTGTATATGTGGTTATTGATATGTATGTTCTGGCAGTTGTATTTTACTATCATTTGGATGTAATGTATATTCAGGCCATGTATTTGTTCAGGAATGATCATTGTAAATAGTTGTGTTAAGTTGTGTTATATCTGTGGTAATATAAATGCTTCATATCTTTATAGTATCTTTCATTGTCATATGTGCATATGGTATTAATATGGTTATTGTATAATAGATATTTTAAATGATTAAATGGGAATGAATAGATTTATGTAACTGTTTAATTATTGTTATCTTATTATCGTTGTTATGGGTTAGTGTAGTGATGTCACATCGTGTACCCCAATGGAACTAGTTGTGCCTCATAATACATTGTTATGTTATAATACTTAAGTATGTTATTATATTCTTTTAAAAAAAAAAAAATTTTCCGTTGTTATTAGTTCCTTTGGGGTTCGCACGGCGGGGCGTGACAGCTTGGTATCAGAGCTCAAGTTTAAACACTGGGCGCTCTGGGATAATGTGGACCCACGAAGTTGTTAGTTGCGTAGGTAATACTCCAGGCATTGACCTAGGTGCTTTGTTTTTCAGTTTATGTTTTCCTTTTTGGGTTGGTCTAACTTGGCTACCCAGAAGTTGTTACGTGGTGTAGGTCCAATGGTGCAGGAAACTAGTGGAAGGGATAGGACCCTTGGTGTAGTGTACAATGCACCGATATCCTTCCTACTGGAATAATGCATTATGGACAATTGTGTTGTGTGTGAATTTTGTGTGTTGTGTGTGGTGGATGACAACCAGCTTTGTTGTTATGTCCACTCTTCTATGTCTTCTTGTGCTTTACCTCTTTGTGCAAGCGATTGTCTGATTGACCCTATGTGGTTTTGGAGTTGCTTTTGCGTGTTGTATTGTATGGAATTATGGAATATGGTAATAGGAAATGAATGAATATGTGGTTAGTTATAGATATTTGTGGCGTGTTCTTTGCGTGGTTGTTGTGTGCTTACTCTTATCTATTTAATGGCTTCCAGGAGTAAGCCATGTCCTAGGGGGGAGGATGTAATACCCCTCATACTGTTTAGACTTATTAATTTCTATGTGTTAACTTGATACGCTAATACTATGATGATGCTATTAGGGTTTGATTTGGTTGGTTCGTAGCTTGATGATGTTATTATCCCTTTAGTGGACATGATCGTTTGATATGACATTATTAGTATGATTTATGATACTATGTGTGTTGTTTGGATTATTTGTTTATTTAAATGATTTGTCATTAATGTTTATATGTCAATATGATGATTCTATGGTGATGTTATTTAATTCAGTAGTATTTTATAATGCAATTGTTTAATAATTAGTTATGATGCAGTAATTAGGTATCATGTTATCTTATGAGCAATTTGGTTAGAAATTTTAGTTCGTTATTGATATTGTAACTGTTAGAATAGAATAGGTGAGAGGACAGTGTAGCATCACTCGTTCACGAGTGCCCTGCTACACTGCAATTCCTTCTCATGATAGTATGTTGTTTATATATATACATGTGCTACTTG
>VDFB02152645.1:151333-167329 GCA_007258455.2 Sequoia sempervirens
TTCCGTTGTTATTAGTTCCTTTGGGGTTCGCACGGCGGGGCGTTATCTCTTGGTATCAGAGCCCAAGTTTAAACACTGGGCACTCTGGGATAATGTGGACCCATTAAGTTGTTAGTTGCGTAGGTAATACTCCAGGCATTATGAGTCATGACGTTGACCTAGGTGCTTTGTTCGTTAGTTTATGTTTTCCTTTTTGGGTTGGTCTAACTTGGCTACCCATAAGTTGTTATGTGGTGTAGGTCCAATGGCGCAGGAAACTAGTGGAAGGGATAGGACCCTCGGTGTAGTGTACAATGCACCGATATCCTTCCTACTGGAAGAATGCATTATGGACAATTGTGTTGTGTGTGAATTTTGTGTGTTGTGTGTGGTGGATGACAACCAGCTTTGTTGTTATGTCCACCCTTGTATGTTTTTTTGTGCTTTACCTCATTGTGCAAGCGATTTCCTGATTGACCCTATGTGGTTTTGGAGTTGCTTTTGCATGTTATATGGTATGGAATTATGGAATATGGTAATAGGAAATGAATGAATATGTGGTTAGCTATAGAGATTTGTGGCATGTTCTCTGCGTGGTTGTGTGCGTACTCTTATCTATTTAATGGCTTCCAGGAGTAAGCCATGTCCTAGGGGGGAGGATGTAATACCCCTCATACTGTTTAGACTTATTAATTTCTATGTGTTAACTTGATACGTTGATACTATGATGATACTCTATATGTTGTTTGGATTTGACATTTATGTGGTTTTGATTGATGCTTTGTAACAGTGATTGTCTGTATTGTTGTTTGGTGTGTGTGGATGCGTGGTTTAGTTAATTGTTGCGTGTGACATCATTAGTATGATTTATGATACTCGATGTGTTGATTTGGATTATTGTTTATTCAAAAAGATTTTCATTAATGTTTATATGGCAATATGATGATTCTATGGCGATGTTATTTAATTCAGTATTATTTTATGATGCAATTGTTTAATAATTAGTTATGATGCAGTAGTTAGGTATCATGTTATCTTATGAGCAATTTGGTTAGAAATGTTAGTTCGTTATTGGTATTGTAATTGTTAGAATAGAGTAGGTGAGAGGACAGTGTAGCATCACTCGTTCACGAGTGCCCTGCTACACTGCAATTCCTTCTCATGATAGGATGTTTGATTTTATATATATACATGTGCTACTTGACGTTTATTTGGATGCAGGATTACAGGAATAAGTCTCGATTCCACCTGCTTCGGCAGGATAGGGCGAGCAATAAATTAACCCAATGGGTAAAAATGTTGAAAAAGGGAGTAGGTTTGGAAGTGTCCCCATCCCAAGTCCGTCGTCTGTTGTGAGTAGATTGTGTTATGACTAAAGCTTTCATTCTCGTTGATTGTGTAGTTTGATTGTTGAAGTATACATTTTATTTATGGTTCATGTTTATTTAATTAACCTTATTTTATATGATAATTGATTAAGTTGTCTAGTTGTTTTGATTTAATTGTGAGTTAGTAGAATGTTAAATTTAAATATATTATAAATTAAAAAGTGATGTAATTTATTAAAAGAGTAAATAATTATTCTAAATTAATATTGTTGATAATAATTAAATTTAAATAAATATTGTTGAAGATAATTAAATAATATCTTTTTATTAATATTAAATTAGCAAATCATGTATAGATAATATCTTGATTAAATAAATTATTTAATTAAAATTTTAGATAAGTGTGCTTTTAAAAGCTGAAAAAAGGACCAATTAGAAGAGGGGATTTTTGAGAAAAGAAAGCAGAAAAGCTTTACTAATATTATTGATTCTTTTATTATTTTGATGAGGGATTCACACAGGGAAGTTTGGGGGCTCTGTTGTTTTTGGATCTGGAAAAGAAACATAAAAATAAAATAAAAGAATTTGTGTTGAAAACCTTGGAGAAAATAATTGATTTAAAGATAGATAGATTCAGAAGAACGTTGAAGGCAGAGGATCGAGAAAAGAGAGCAGTAGGAGGAGATCGAGAGGAGGCTACAGAAGGGTTTCTTCTTCAGACGAAGGACTCCAGGTTCCATAAAATTTATCATTTATTTTTATTCATTTTTATTTCTGTAAAGAAAATCATGTATGTAATATTTTAAATCAATAGTTTGTTTGAAAGAGGGTTTTGTTTGGTTGTGTTATATTCTTGAATGATTTCTATTGAAAACTATATTAAATCTTCTGTAGAAAACTTTCATTGAACCTGTTCGAAACTTTTCAATATAGGTTAGTAGTGAAAATTTATTGTTGAAAATAAAACAAAAACCATCCTTGATTGAAGATCGAATTTACTTGTCAGATCTATTTTGTGATTATTGAAAAATCTTTTAAAAACTTTATGAAACATAGTGGTGAAAAATAATTATTTTGAGAGAGAAAATCCCTTTTATTTTTCATTATATTTGTATTTTCAAATCTATACTGAAGGAAAACAATTTATTTATCTAATTTATTTCTGAATCTTCTCATGAAAATATATATTTATATATATATATATATATATATATATATATATATAATTATATCCTTCTATTCAATCAAATATATTATACTATGTTTGATCTCTTGTTCTGAATAAAAAATATATATATCTATAAAAAAATTTAAAATTTTTGATCATGGATTTCTTTGTTTCCGTGCCCGAACTAGGCGATGGAAATTATATAAAAAAAAAAAGTCTTATAAAATTTATAAAAATTATATTAAATGAATTTTTTTGGGGAATGGGGGTTGGCTGAGGCCGCACCACCCATGGCCCCACTGTGGGATGCCGCCACAGTTGTTGGTACGCGGTACCACAGCCTGTGGGGGCCGTGGCCACCACAGACTGTGGTACGCAGTACCACAGCTTGTGGGGGTTGCGGCCACCACTGGCTGTGGTGGTACCACAGCCAATGGGGAGGGTTGCGACCTCCCTTGGGAGGTACGCAGTACTCCCTGTTGGTAGGGTAGTTGTAAAGTTTTTTTTTATAAAATTAATTTTCTTTTATTATTATCATTGTTGTGTCATTTAATTCGATTATAATGTAATTCAAATTCAAGTTCGGGTTTAATTCGATTATAATGTAATTCAAATTCGATTTCGTGTATATATATATATAATTTTTTTGTTGTGATTTTAGAAATTTTAAATAATATACTTTTATAAAATGATATAATATTATTTTTTATTGTTATTTTATGAATTCTCAATAATATATTTTTATATAATGATATAATTTATAAGTTTATTATTTATATATATATATAGTCTTTTGTTGTGTTTATGAATTTTAAATGATAATTTTGTGGGAATTGCAATGTTATAGCGTAGTTGTGCGAACGATAATTAAATTAGGTGTTTGAAATTGAATTGAATCAAATTTTCTCGAGTAGTTGATTTATTTATTGGGGAAATTTGTTGTTTATTTAAAGGAGTTTTAGGGTATTGATTATGTATTGTTTCCTCGAGATTATGCATTTTATTTGATTTTCTTCAAGTTGGGTTTAGGTCATGTAGAAAACTCTTGAGTTAACTTATTCAATTATAGGGTTCAAAGTTGTGTTTAGAACTTCCAGAGGCGGGGTTTTCTAGTATGAATTATGATCTCGTACTTGACGGTTGGTCTAGGATTCGACCCTGGTTATGATTTAGTGCTCTTGGATTGTACTATTTGTGGTTATGTTCATATGTGATGGCGAGATGGTTATGCCTCGCGGAGGATTCATGTGTTGGTTCAATTATGCTTGTGATACAATCCTTTGGTATTTGGATAGTTTGTGTTTGAGTGTCTAGAGGGAGTGGCTCTTGTGGGGGCCAGCGCACAAAGGGGCTGTCAGGGTAACCCACATAGAGTTAGTTTAATCAGTGATAACCTAAGTAATAAACCATGGGTGGGGATTAAACATTAACAAGATAATTGTGAAGCCTCATCCGCCTAATAGTGCTATCACATACTAAAGGGGACTGAGAAGGCCGTGGTTAGCAAGGTCATAGCCTTGTCTTCACGAAAGGTTAATGACTCCGCATGAGTAACCCTATGGAGCGGCGCCTTGAGATAGGTTGTCAGGAGAACCATAGATGGAAGCGGCACCTTAACTTGGTTGTCTGGAGAATCCATGTAGAGATGGAGGTGGCACCTTGTGATAGGTTGTCTGGAGAATCCATGTGAAACCATGCGATGACACTCTCGTCTAACACTCTGTTTGTGTTGATTTACTGAAGTCCTCTGGAAGTGATTTATTGATTTGTCTTTGGTTATTATTGGAAGTAGTATTTGATATTATGTCCTGAGTTTTGATATTATGTCTTGAGTTTCATTGATTGTTGTGATTATGACTTGTTGTTATGTTCTTAAGTGGTTTGTTGTTGTGCCTTTTGGATTTGTCGTTGTTAAGTTTCTTAGTGGTCTTTGATGTTAAGTTGTCTGTTTGGAGTTAGTTTTGTGTTATTGTTAGACGTGCTTGGTCGGGGACTCTTCCTTGTCTACTCTCAGCACAGGGGTGGTTGGGTGGAACGTGCTTCGCACCCCGTTGGGTTTCCCCTTTTCTGTTTCAGATGCATCTTTTATTGCAGGGCTCTTTGGTGGATGTTGATGATCCAGTAATTCTTTGTACCAGATGTATGTTATACTCCTGATGTAATATAATCATTGATGTATTGTCTCCCACGTGTGTTGGGATGACCATGTTGTAAATTGTATATGTGGTTATTGATATGTATGTTCTGGCAGTTGTATTTTACTATCATTTGGATGTAATGTATATTCAGGCCATGTATTTGTTCAGGAATGATCATTGTAAATAGTTGTGTTAAGTTGTGTTATATCTGTGGTAATATAAATGCTTCATATCTTTATAGTATCTTTCATTGTCATATGTGCATATGGTATTAATATGGTTATTGTATAAGAGATATTTTAAATGATGAAATGGGAATGAATATATTTATGTAACTGTTTAATTATTGTTATCTTATTATCGTTGTTATGGGTTAGTGTAGTGATGTCACATCATGTACCCCAATGGAACTAGTTGTGCCTCATAATACATTGTTATGTTATAATACTTAAGTATGTTATTATATTTTTTTTTTTTAAAAAAAAAATTGTTCCGTTGTTATTAGTTCCTTTGGGGTTCGCACAGCGGGGCATTACAAGCTTCAAGTGAATCATTGTAGATAGAGGACAATGGAATGGTTCTAAAGAAGCTCAGTCTGTTTGTTTTCTTTAGTTTAATGTTGCATTGGTGTGTTGTTTTTATTATTATTATTTTTATACTAACAATTCTCACACACAAATGCAACACTGTCCCTTTCACCAAGACACATCTAAATACAACAATTAGTAATCAAATCAACTTGTAAACCATCTACTACATATCAATCAACATGCTGCACTTTCATAAAATGCAGCATAATTTTGCAAACAAAGCACACATTTTCCATTAGGGTGATCCCACAATAGTGGTTTACAATTTTTGGCCAGATTGGACACTGAAATAAATTTTTTAACTAAATCTTCACTTTCGAGCACCTATAGTGGCTAAACCATGAGGAATTTGTAGATGATGAAAACTAGAGTTTTGTGAAATTTTTTCTATAGATTCTAAATATATTTTTTTCAAAATCTTTTGAATCAGATTGTACTTCTTTTTTCCAACTCCCTCGAAAACTAGTTTTTTTTAGAAAACAACATTTTAAAAAAGTGACACTCATCGTATAACGCAAAAAAAAAATTCCTTGAAGGATAAAATTCTAATTCTTTTGAACTTAGATTTGCAACTCTGATATATAGTGCTTCCACTTGGTTAGATAGTTGTTTATTGAATATTTTATTTTTAATCAAGTTTTAAAGTCAAACCAATTACAATTGAGACATAGCGTGATCGTATAACACAACATTTTTTGTATATATCAAAATTCAAGTTAATTTTTTTTGTTGGATCAAGGACTTCAATATCTAGTGCACTCATATTTTTTAAATTTTTTTTCATAATCTAATATTTTTCCATATGTGTAGAACAAAGAGCTTGATTTTTGGTGAAAAACCTGCATTCACAAGAAATAAAAAATAAATATAATAATTTAATTTAATTTAATTAAAATTATACTTTTTTGGAAGCTTGTAATAAGAACTACATACTTAGAAAAAATAAATTTTAAATTAATTCGTTTGATCCCCCAAAAGGTAAATCAAAAGTGGTTTTTTATCAGCATTTTGATAGGTGTAAAGGAGACTTCATTATAGGTATGGTTTAAAACTAGTGGGGCCCTATTGAAGGGGGCTTGGCCTAAGGTGGTTTGATTAGACCCTCTTCAATTGGAATCCTTTAAATGGAATTTTTCAAGGCTTAAATCATTATATTTTCTAAAAATATGTGATTTTAGCAAAAATTAGGATCTCCCAGAAAGTGTAAACCACTATTGTGGAAGCACCCATTAATATCCATCATTTACAAACAAGATATTCCATTTTATTCCTTTCACAACACTAAGTCTCATAACATATTCAGCATAAGATCATGATTTTACACCTTTTAAGAAGCACGAAAACATAATTTATCATTTCATATGCATTATCTTCATGATCTAACATGCATTCTTCACATACACACAAATTCACATCACCGGGAATCACATCATAAGGCTACACAAGGACCCATAATGCATCCCCAATAGAAAGAATATTGATGCATTGTGCACTACATCGAGGGACCTATCCTTTCTACCGGTTTATTGTAACATTGGACAAACACCACCAAAGGATAAATCTCAGGTTGGTAAGTGAGGATGACCAAAAAAGGGAAGACATAATCTCAAGAGTCTAGCACAAGGAAAACATAATGGGCTCATATAAAACTAGAGTAACTAGTGTTAGAAATTGGGCTTTAATACCAGGTGTAAAGCCCTACCATAGAACCCTAGGGGACATCACGCAACAAGACTTAATAATGGAACACTTTTTCTTTTAAATAAGAAATAACAACATAACAATGAAATTCATAACTTAAAATAACATTTAAACTGAACTAAATCATCTAAGGTTTCATGACTACATTACTAACACAACTACAAATAAGAACAAGAAATTAGATAAATAACATTAAAAGTTCATTTATAAGGAACTAACAAGGATAATAAAAAAATCACATTACATGAGAGTACATCATAATTGTTACATAATTGCACTTCTCACAATACTACTTCCCAAATATAATTAAGAAGAATACATAAATATTATAATAAGTGATACAACTAAAGTACAAGACCAATACGTACAAATAAATGATTGTTTTCTTGTACAAGATCATGAATTGGGATCTGATACATAAGGTATAATCTCCACACATGAACAAGCAGCAAGGGAAACCTAATGGAAGAAAAATCACCAACCTCTTGACCATGTGGAACCCTAAGGTCCACCCCCCATGCTAGGAGATAACAATAAGGTCCCACTACAACAAGTAGTCAAGAATACATAAGGCTAACACAAAAGGACAAAACAAGGCTCCCACATAACACAGTACAACATGAGAATCACATATCATAAGCAACGCTTCCATAGCTACACAAACAACAAGAGGGGAATACATGACTAGGGAATGCTAGACTGCAGTAGGGAAGAGTTTCATCGCATGGTCCTGGCATGGGTTATCCTGACAGTCTCTCACTAGACATTGTCATCCATCTATGGTTATCCTGATAGTCTCTCACTAGACGTTGGCCCCATAGGGTGACACATGTAGAACCAACATTCCTTTCGTGAGGAAAATGAATTTGATTGTGCCAACCAAGCCTTATCAACCCATCCTTAGCTTAAAAGAGTACTTCAGGAATGGGTGAGGCATCCAATTATCTTGTTTAATGTGAGATCTACCCATACCCCTTAATTCATTAGTTAAGTTATCACTAGATTAAGAAACACTCAAATGGGTTATCCTGACAGTCTCTCACTAGACGTTGGCCCCATTGAGAGCCACTCCCCCTATTTGCAACTAATAGACCCTACACAACAAACAAGGTAAAAACCATCTTGCACACTTAACAAGATCACAAGAATTCCACACACAAAGCAAGGCATTGACCATCTCGCTCACATATCACAATCAAGAAAGTACCCAATGCAAATCATTGATCCTCTTGCACATAGCTCAATAGTATCAACCACTTCTAAGTGAAACAAACATAAACCCATACATACAAAATAATCCCTCCTAAACCTGTGGAAGACTACCATCACAATTTCACACAAATGACTCCCATTATAAACAATAACCCAAAATTCACCTTGATTTCACCAATCAAACACATATACAATGCAATCAATTATTCAAGCAATACAACTACTTAAGCAAGACACACAACAATCAATTGATCATGACCATGAAAATATTCACAACACATATAATAATACATGTCAATTTAACAATTAAATAATTTCAAATAAATTTACTAGATAAAACATTAATAGAAAGCTAAAATGGATTTCTTACTATCAAGAATTTCCATATCTTTCAATTCTAACTCTTTGTAATTTCTTAAAGAGAAAGGATTCTAATCCTAAATGCAATGACTTTATTAAAAAGGGATAATAAAAAAAACATTAACGAGAGAAGTTGGAATATAAGGTAAACTAGAATCTTTCTAAATACTACTTTAATATTTATTAACCATGATTGGGTTAATTCTGTTCAGGAATCTACTTGTACTTATGTAAGAACTTAAGGTACTTTCTCACAAGCGTCCTTCATTATTAACATTTTTTATGTTAAATAAATAAGGAAACTAACTTACTTCCACACAAGTGAATACTAATCTTTGAAGCATCTTTGTATAAAACTATATACCTATTATTCCTAATTCATTAAATACACTATCAAGATAACCCTCCACTTATAAGATGTTAAATTAATAATCAACCATAACACCTAATCTTTTGACTCTAATTCAATCCCAATTCCTTCTTAAGATTAAAGGATTCTTATTCATATGAATGGCTATCAAGATTACCTTTTTCTACATGACAACCTAATTATTTTGAAAGATAATTCAAATGTTATTTAATAACTATATCCCAACAATATTTATAAACAACGAGAGTAATATTTTAATGGACAAGGAGACAATTTACAAGTCATTGCATACTATAAATAAAATATATTTATTTACTTCTACAAGTTTCATGAAAAAATTGCCCTTAAGGAATGCTAGTCAATCAACATGATATTATCTAAACTCCTATCGACCACTATCCATTAAAGTACCAATGATTGTTGATTCCCCCTTTTGTATTAGTAAAGAACATAACAGTAATAACTTTGAAACCAATGATTCACCAAAATAATGTATTTTCTTCATAGAGTAGATTTAAGAATTAGATAAAAACATAAAATAGACCTTGCAATATAACAAAACTATTACTTTAGATACTGGGGTGCAAAATTTACTTAATGAAATTGGTTTTTATTTGAAAAGAATAATTACTCTAGCAAATTTCCACAACATAAATGATATAATAATTTGAACTCTAAATTAGGAGAAGATAAATACTTTACTAACCTACCACCTGCATTGCCAAATCATCAAATGAGCAATACATTCGACTCCCGATCAAATTACAG
Organism: Sequoia sempervirens; assembly: GCA_007258455.2. NCBI lineage: Eukaryota > Viridiplantae > Streptophyta > Pinopsida > Cupressales > Cupressaceae > Sequoia > Sequoia sempervirens. The sequence goes on from VDFB02152645.1 coordinate 160,948, forward strand.
CTTCAATGAAATCATATATATAAGTTCACTTTCCTCATAACACATGGCTTTGACTAACAGATTAGGATGCAATTCATTGAACTAGAACATGACATAAACCAGCGATTTCTGCAAGGACAAACTCCTCCAATTTGAAAGTTAGCTCACAACATTTTAAATCCATAATATATATTGCTAAATTTGAACACACAGAAATACACAAGAGGAGACTATCAAATGTCAATCAAGCTAATTGCCAATGAATACTGTATCCATAGAGTATACAACAAATACCAAATTCAACGAATTCCAAAACCGAATCTAAAGAACAACAAATATTTCAAACTCCATCGTTTTAACATTCATCAAATATCAAAATTGATTTTCAATGGAATGCACAAAAATAAGTTTGCATCTGAAGTATTAATAAAAATACAGTTCAAAACCCTAATGTACAAGCTATGGTGGAAAGACCACAAACAACATCGATTATCAACATATACGAAACTCGTTGACAAGGAAACACAATACAAAGGAAAGTAACAAAGAAGCGATAAGGGTTTCTAAGTACAGACCGATGGTAAACTATTTGATAGGCTCCCTCAAGGGATCTTATCTCATGAAATATTGTGATGGGAGGAGGCGTGCAAACCACATTTGTTGAATGAATTAGAATTTTTTCTAAGTGCATGCAATCGGCTGGGGAAAGGGTGTGGCTAGAGTTTGAGAGGAGCCACAGAAACGTTCAAGCATAAGCAATTTGTCAAATGAAAAACCAAATTCTATAATGTTTGCCAGTATCCATTATGCTTGAGGCATGTGAGGATTATTCAAATGGCATGACATTTGATCGACTCTGCAAAAATGAGTTCACATGATTGTGGGATAAAAAGAGAAGCCGACGATTTTAAAGAATTTTGGCATAGTTATCTAAACCTGGCACCATATCATTATATTCTATGCTATATTATTATATTCCAAATATTAGCTAAATCACCAAATTCCCTTAATAAGCAATCACAAGAAAGCATTTTTATGAAGAATATCTCGATATCAAAAATGATTTGGAAGTACCTGAAAGCATAGCAGTGATAGAAAGAATCTTTTTGGAGCAGCTAAACTAAGGGCTGATGACTAGCATCTTAGACATCTGTAGATCCATTGGAAACTCACTCATCAGCTCTCCTAATTTTGTCATATTTCCATCTTCATCCAATGCACCCAGATAGTTTAAAAGCTCTAATGCACGCATCAAGTTTTTGGAGCAAGAGAATTCATAAAATTAAATGAACTAGGTCATCAGTCCCTAGTCTCTTAAGTGTAAGAACCACATTTGCAAGGTTAGATCACAAAATCTTAGGGTATGTATGTGGTGGGAGGTCATTATAAAAATTTCTTTTTGTGTAAAGTCTAAAGTGCTTCCCAAGTTGTATACTATCAACAAGTCCTGCTCTTTGGTGTGCACTAGATTTTGATAAATGAGAACCAAGCAATGATTCTACTCATATTCAAGGATTATAGACCTTTTGTTTTGTGAATCCCTCCAATCAATCACATATACAATTCCATAATTTGAAATATGGTGCCCTAACTTGAGAGAGAGAGAGAGAGAGAAAGAATGAAATATTTCCAAGGAAGCTACTAGAATTTTGAAAACACATAAATACACATTTTCCATTAAATATCCATCATTTACAAACAAGAAATTCCATTTTATTCTTTTCACAACACTAAATCTCATAACATATTCAGCATAAGATCATGATTTTACACCTTTTAAGAAGCACAGAAACATAATTTATCATTTCAAATGCACTATCTTCATGATCTAATATGCATTCTTCACATACACACACAAATTCACATCACCAGGAATCACATCACAAGGCTACACAAGGATCCATAATGCATCCTCGATAGAAAGAATATCAATGCATTACGCACTACACCGAGAGTCTTATCCTTTCTACTAGTTTATTGCAACATTGGAGAAACACCACCAAAGGAAAAATCTTAAGTTGCTAAGTGAGGATGACCAAAAAAGGGAAGACATAATCTCAAGAGTCTAGCACAAGGAAAACATAATGGGCTCATATAAAACTAGAGTTCCTAGTGTTAGAACTTGGGCTTTGATACCAGGTGTAACGCCCCGCCACGGAACCCCAAAGGACATCATGCAATAAGACTTAATAACATAACACTTTTTTATTTTAAATAAGAAATAAGAACATAACAGTGAAATTCATAACTTAACATGTACATAGAACTAAATCCTATAAGGTTTCATGACTACATTACTAACACAACTACAAACAAGAACAAGAAATCAAATAAATAACTTTAAAGTTCATTTATAATTAACTAACAAGGATATAAAAAATCACATTACATGATCTAGTACATCATAATTGTTACATCATTACACTGCTCAAAATACTACTTCCCGAATATAATTAAGAAGAATACATAAATATTACAATAAGTGATACAACTGAAGTACAAGACCAATACGTATAAATAAATAATTGTCTTCTCGTACAAGATTATGAACTGGAATTTGTTGCACAAGGTACAATCTCCACACACACGAACAAGCAACAAGGGAAACCCAATGGAGGAAAAATCACCAACCTGCTCACCATGTGGAACCCTAAGGTCCACCCCCCGTGTTAGGAGATAATAATAAGGTCCCACTACAATAAGTAGTCAAGAAGATAGAAGGCTAACACAATAGGACAAAACAAAGCTCCCACATAACACAATACAACATAAGCATCACATATCATAAATATTGCTTTCATAGGTACACACATAATGAGAGGGGAATACATGACTAGGGAATGCTAGACTGCAATAGGGAAAAATGTCATCACATGGTCCTGGCATGGGTTATCCTTATAGTCTCTCACTAGACGTTGTCCCCCATCTATGGTTATCCTGACAGTCTCTCACTAAATGTTGGCCCCATAGGGTGACACATGCAGAACCAACATTCCTTTTGTGAGGAAAAGGAAGTTGATATTGCCAACAAAGCCTTATCAACCCATCCTTAGCCTAAACGAGCACTACAGGCATGGGTGAGGCATCCAATTATCTTGTTTAATGTGAGATCTATCCATACCCCTTAATTCATTATTTAAGTTATCACTAGATTAAGAAACTCTCCAATGGGTTATCCTAACAGTCCCTCACTAGACGTCGGCCCCATTGAGAGCCACTCCCCCTACTTGCAACTAGTAGACCCTACAAAACAATCAAGGTAAAAACCGTCTTGCACACTTAACAAGATTGCAAGAATTCCACACACAAAGCAAGGAATTGACCATCTCGCTCACATATCACAATCAAGAAAGTAAACCCAATGCAAATCATTGATCCTCTTGAACATAGCTCAACAGTACCAACCACTTCCAAGTGAAACAAACATAAACCCATACATACAGAATAATCCCTCCTAAACCTGTGGAAGACTACCATTACAATTTCACACAAATGACTCTCATTATAAACAATTACCCAAAATTCACCTTGATTTCGCCAATCAAACACATACAATGCGATCAATTATTCAAGCAATACAACCACTTAAAGAAGACACACAACAATCAATTGATCATGGCCATGAAAACATTCACAACACATACAATAATACATATCAATTTAACAATTAAATAATTTCAAATAAATTTACTAGATAAAACATTAATAGAAAACTACAATGAATTTCTTACTATCAATAATTTCCGTATCTTTCAATTCTAACTCTTGTCATTTCTTAAAGAGAAAGGATTCTAATCCTAAATGCAATGACTTTATTAAAAAGGGATAATAAACAAAACATTAATTAGAGAAGTTGGAATATAAGGTAAACTAGAAACTTTTTGAAAACTACTTGAATATTTATTAACCATGATTGAGTTAATTCTATTCAGGAATCTACTTTTACTTATGTAATAACTTAAGGTACTTTCTCACAAGTGTCCTTCATTATTAACATTTTGTAGGTTACATAAATAAGGAAACTAACCTACTTCCACACAAGTGACTACTAATCTTTGAAGCATCTTTCTATAAAACTATATACCTATTATTCCTAATTCATTAAATACACTATCAAGATAACCCTCCACTCATAAGATGTTAAATTAATAATCAACCATAACACCTAATCTTTTGACTCTAATTCAATCCCAATTCCTTCTTAAGATTAAAGATTCTCATTTTATTCATACGAATGGCTATCAAGATTACCTTTTTCTACATGGCAACCTAATTATTTTGAAAGATAATTCAAATGTTATTTAATAACTATATCCCAACAATATTTATAAACAACGAGAGTAATATTTTAATGGACAAGGAGACAATTTACAAGTCATTGCATACTATAAATAAAATATATTTATTTACTTCTACAAGTTTCATGAAAAAATTGCCCTTAAGGAATGCTATTCAATCAACATGATATTATCTAAACTCCTATTGACCACTATCCATTAAAGTACCAATGATTGTTGATTCCCCCTTTTGTATTAGTAAAGAACATAACAATAATAAGTTTGAAACCAATGATTCACCAAAATTATGTATTTTCTTCATAGAGTAGATTTAAGAATTAGGTAAAAACATAAAATAGACCTTGCAATATAACAAAACTATTACTTTAGATACTGGGGTGCAAAAGTTTACTTAATGAAATTGGTTTTTATTTGAAAAGAATAATGACTCTAGCAAATTTCCACAACATAAATGATATAATAATTTGAACTCTAAATTAGGAGAAGATAAATACTTTACTAACCTAACACCTGCATTTCCAAATCATCAAATGAGCAATACATTCGACTCCCGATCAAATTACAGCTTCAATGAAATCATATATATAAGTTCGCTTTCCTCATAACACATGGGTTTGATTAACAGATTCGGATGCAATTCATTGAACTAGAACATGACATAAACCAGCAATTTTCATAAGGACAGACTCCTCCAATTCAAAATTTAGCTCACAACATTTTAAAGCCATAATATATATTGCTAAATTTGAACACACATAAATACACAATAGGAGATTATCAAATGTCAATCAAGCTAATTTCCATTGAATACTGTATCCATAGAGTACAACAAATACCAAATTCAACAAATTCCAAAACTGAATCTAAGAACAACAAATATTTCAAATTCCATTGTATCAACATTCATCAAATATCAAAATTGATTTTCAATGGAATGCACAGAAATAAGTTTGCATCTAAAGTATTAATAAAAATACAGTTCAAACCCCTAATGTACGACTACGGTGGCAAGACCACAAACAACATTGATTATCAACATATACGAAACTCGTCGACAAGGAAACACAATACAAAGGAACGTAACAAAGAAGCGATAAGGGTTTCTAAGCACAGACCGATGGTAAACTGTTTGATAGGCTCCCTCAAGGGATCTTATCTCATGAAATATTGTGATGGGAGGAGGCATGCAAACCACATTTGTTGAATGACTTAGAAAATTTTCTAAGGAAGTGCAATCGGCTGGGGAAAGGTTGTGCCTAGAGTTTGAGAGGAGCCACAGAAACTTTCAAGCATAAGCAATTTTTCAAGTGAAAAACCAAATTCTATAACATTTGTCAGTATCCATTATGCTTGAGGCAAATGAGAACTTGGAACAGTGTGTTGATTTTTATGTAGCTTGGACAGGTGTCTCCATTCCCAAGTAGTGTTATTTAATTATTTAATTATTTTCTAGAGACTTCCAGAAAGGGTTGAGTTGTCTAGATAATTATGTAATTAAATAAATTGATTCCCCTAGAGACTTCTAGAATCCAGTTAGTTAGGGTTTTTAGAGTCTATTTAATCTTAGCCATTGATTGAGATTAAATCATGGCCATTGGTTTTCCAATGAGAAAAGTATAAAAGGGGATCAATGGGCATTTGGAGAACACAGAAGTATAGAGTTGAGAAAGACTTGCAGTGATAGCAAGTAAATTTGCAGTGAGAGCAAATAGTCTTGCAGTGTTAGCAAGGGCGCAGTGATAGCGTTGGGGATAACAGCTGTGGAATTTCAGCAGGAGAAATTGAGGGAAGAATTTCCGGAGAAGGATATTGCCGGAGCTCTGCCAGTAAGAGGCAAGCAGTTTTGTATTCCTTAATTTTGCTGAAGTTTAATATAATTCCTCATCTGCAGTAGTGGTTTTCCCTTCGGGGTTTTTCCACGGACAATTTGTCCAAAAATATTGTGTTCTTTATTGTGAATGTTTTCTCCTCTATTCCTGTGAGTTTTATTGGTGAAGTTGCAGTTGTGTTATTTTTTGATATTTGCTGAGAATTAATTTTTCAGAGTCAAATAATCTATGTATTAGATAGGAGATTAATAATCAGTAACTGCAATAGAATTTTCA